>CM022754.1:38981077-38988577 GCA_012411365.1 Ameiurus melas | reverse complement strand
GGAAATAAGTATCGAACGAGTCGACATTTTGTTCAGTAAATACATTTCCAATGAGGCTATTCACATGAAATTTTCACCAGATGTCAGTCTTAACTCAATGAATCCGGAAATATAAAGAACTCACAACATTAAAGTTTATAAATGAAGTTATGTGTAAGAAAGCAGAATGACACGGGGAAAAAAGTATTGAACACGCTAACTGCAATGTATTTAATACTTAGTGAAGTTAGTCTTTGTTTGTAATGACAGCTTTGAGACACTTCCTGTATGAAGAAATGAATGGGCCGCAGTACTCAGGTGTGATTTTGGCCCGTTCTTCTAAACATATTGTCTTTAAATCTTGTTCGATTGGATTCAAGTCAGTTGATCGACTGGGTCATTCTAACACCTTGAGACCAGTTGATGCGTTCAATACGTATTTCCCCCACTGTACATTTGGAAACACTTTCTTTGAGGTGTTATTTTTCTGATTTGGGATTGACCTGGTGAACATGTGGCAGTACAGTGCTCCCTACAGGACAGGAGCTCTCAATATTGAACTGAAACAATGAATAGGTTTTGTACAAATGAATGATAATTAATAAGATTTAGTTATTTGACTTAGTTTAGGGAGTTACAGTCAAAGTTTCATATATATATATATATGTATATATATATGTATATATATATATATATATAGTATATATATATATATATATATATATATATATATATATATATATATATGAATATGTATATATATATATATATATATGAATATGTATATATATATATATAGTATATATATATATATATATATATATATATATATATATATATATATATATATATATATATATAGAATATATATATATACTATATATATGAGTATATACTGCTCAAAGAATAACGGGAACACTTGGAGTTACATTGTGCTGTTTAAGTGTTCCCTTTTTTTTTTGAGCAGTATATATATATATATATATATATATATATATATATATATATATATATATATATATATATATATATATATATATATATGAAATTTTGACTTTTGTTACTTGGTTTGGCTAGATCCTTCATTAAATATTTAATACACTTCTTTATAAAGTACTGAATCCCATCATGCGATATAAAATTTGGTCAAATCTGCCAAAAATCCCTTGTTGAGCCTTACACACCGCTCATGATTAATGAAACCATTATATGCGGTTTATTTTAAAACACACCACAATACTGTCTTTTACGTCACATTTTTGATATTATATAACTTATTTCCGTAGAATAAATCCAATTCAATGAAATGCTAGACCTCTTCCGTATTCTTAGTGTGAGATTAAGCCAATTAACAGCACCAAGGGTGCCAGTAATTATGCCACTGAGTATATTCATGTATCACGTAAACACTCTTGGTGGCTTTGTGCCTTGCACGCGCGCTCCCACGTTTAGCTAGGTGATTTGTATTTGTTCTTCTTCCTTATCAGTTTTTATGCTGCAGTTCCAGCACCTCCTGATGCCATCACCTTTATTGAACAGGAAGGAAATGCCATGTACGTCACCTGGACACGACCGCAGGGACGAGTCACTGGCTACAGGGTACGAACGAACACATACACAGAAGCCACCATGCTTTTAGTTTAAAAAGTCACACCGACAGATACGATACCGATTCATACAAGTGCAAAAGTCCGCGCGCGTTTTGATTTCTGCGATTTTTAACTACGAAACAGAATTGCGTGTTCGTTTAATGCTGTTTATTCTGTTGAGTTCTCTTTATTAGCGAGCTCAAAAGTTTGCCTTCCTGTTGACGTTTGCGAGATCAATTCTTTAAATGATATCAATAATTATTCGTTATTTACGGCACGAAAAGGAAAATGACTTTGGCGTGACCTAAAAATATTTTTTCACCGACCTGGAGAATGAGATTAAAAGATATCAAAATGACCCCAACAGTGTAAACAAGGTCATTCAGAAATGGGGTCAAAATATAAATAATGACACAACTAAAGAGTTTTAGACAGAAATAAACCTGCCAGTGGGATCAAAAAATGTTCAGAAGAAACAGCAGGAAAGCATTGTTTCTACTTACAGATGAAGTAACATCTGTAACTGGAATTAACATGATGGATTTTTATTAATTTGAAGTAAATCTGTGTACATTTTTCACTCAACTGAACAAAAGGAGTGGCATGTAAAGGTTTTCCTGAAAAAAAAATTAGCAAGTGTGTGTGTGTGTGTGTGTGTGTGTGTGTGTTACATTGAGAGAGTTTTTGGGGGAAGCAAGACACCTATTTAAACTTTCATATTAACTTCCATGCTTGAAACGTTGCCTAGCAACGCCTCACAGCCTTACCTGCTCGGGTTACTGATGCCCTCAATAATACACAACCCCAAACATGCTTTATACCACACAGCGAGAGACAAAAAACAAGCTTGGTGTGTGTGTGTGTGTGTGTGTGTGTGTGTGTGTGTGTGTGTGTGTGTGTGTGTGATTATGTCTTGGTAGGGATAGGATAGGAAAATCTGACACTTTTGACCTTGTGCTTGTCCCCAAGAAAAAAATTATATATTTGAAAAACATAAAAGAGCCACAATTTTCCTTTTGGTTTCCTTTAGGGTTAGATTTAGGTGAAGCACATTAGCATTAATTAGCTGCATTAATAATTATATCCTTGGAAGGTCCTTAGAAGGATGGTAGGACAAATGTGTGTGTGTGTGTGTGTGTGTGTGTGTGTGTGTGTGTGTGTGTGTGTGCTATCAGATTCTAGTTGTAAGCATGTTAAACAGCCTGTGCCTTCATCTGTAATGCACTTTCACCCTTTTTAAAATGGAAAAGTTGATGAATCTGTATCATATCCAAACTGGAAAACCTACATGTCGTCCTAACTTCTTAAATAGCTAGTCGGCTAATAAGCTAGTTTAGACTTTTTTTTTTGTTGCAGGTCAAAATGACTACGATTTCCATGTCTCCGTCCTGATTGCGATCGCTAAATGATCTATTTTACAATCATTTAACAGGAGTCAAACTTGTAAACATAAACCAAGGCCGTGACAATTTGCTCTGTTACTCGGTAACATTAGCTAAGTTAGCTAGCTAGCAGTGTAGTTTACCACACACTATCTGTAGCTAAAAGTTTCCAGGTTCTGCGTCATTATTCTAGTCATAATTCGATTTGTTTCAATTCAGAGCTGGGGTTCTTATACACAAGTTCTGAATAAATGTGCACTATGTACTCCGAGCTCAACAGGATGCTACCTATAGTATGAATATTTCCCTCTATTATATCAAATATATTGTTAATATCGATATACCTGTAACTATACATGTATCGTAGCTTCGGCAGGGAACCTCACACTTAGTCTCAGTATCTATGTGTGCAATGAAAATATATGGTATCTTATCTAAATGAAATAATCTGAGTTTTGCGCTCACAATGGCAATAATTTTGACCCAAATCTCTATAAAAATAGATCCGGAGTATCTTAATCTATCTCGCTCCCACTTCCCCTGCAGTTGTTCTACAGGCTCAGTATGGACACTTCTCTTCCTCACCGAGTCATCGTCCATGGCAACCACGTGAAGATAAATGATCTCATCCCAGGAAGTGATTACGAGTTTGAAATCCAGTCCTTCCTGGGGGAAGATTTCAGCCAGAGTGTCAGCAAGAACACCTCCACTAGTAAGGGTTCCACCATTCTAGAGTTTTTACTCCATCGGGGATGGTCTGTAATTAAAGTATGACTGATCTCAAAGCTGTAGTCACTCATAACGTTGCGTGCGCTGATACACTGACGGGCGGAACGGCGGCTCCCAAAAACGAGGGTGGATTGGCTAGGCTACAGTAAATTGCCCATAGGTGTGAATGAATGTACTGGCATCCCATTCAGGGTGTATTCCCAACTCATTCCCAGAGTTCCCAGGATAGGCTCCAGATCCAATGTGACCCTGACCAGGCATTCATTTTCAGCACTTACTGAAAATGAATGCATGATATACTTATGATAAGAATCGCAGAAAAACAGAAGACAAGCAGTATTTCATATGGAATGCATTTGCATATTGGTCCATGATTAGCGTACATAATTTATGTATGAAGCAAAACTGTTGGAGGTGTGTTATTATAGGAAAATAATCAACGATGGGGTGATGTGATGTGATGTAGTCTCGTGTGACCGCAAATTTACCAAATTTGTATTGTATCATTTGTCAGTGGTTGCAGTTTATTTATTAAAGCTTGACAGTAAAAGAATCATGCTTTTTATCCATTTATAGTTACATTTATTGTTGTAGAAAACTTGTGTCTGGCTGTTACAAAGTGCTGAAACTGGAGACTCCTTCCAAAAATGCTAAATAAACGCCTCCTCACAGAATATTACACCATATCAACAACTACATACAGTATGTACATATGTTAATGTGGAGTGTTGACCATATAAGGTGCTGTGAATGAACAGTTACTATAGAAACGATAGCATTTTTTTAAAAACGCGCACAATAATATAATCTCATGATTTACCTTACGGCGAGATCTACTGTCAGAGCTGCTCTTATAGAAAATTGATCTACTCCTTTTGGCCAATCAGTTTTGAGAATTCAACAACGCTGATGATATAAGACTGTCTGTTGCATGAATGTTTAATCATAATATCAAAATATCAGTTAAATGTGATTTAATTCACGCAGTATCTGTAGTAGATATGTGCTATACCCGTATTTGTTATTGATTTTTGGCTAAACGTTCCTTCAGGTCCGGCCGGTGTGTGTTCTCTTTCTCCGTCTCACGTCAACTCCTCGTCTGTCACACTGGCTTGGGACGTTGCCGTCGGCCATTTTGACTTCCACAGGGTGACAGTCAGTAACGATTCACGCCGTTGGGTGTACAGCGTGAGCGCAGACACTCGGGAATACACCGTGAGCGGCCTGCGGGACGGCTGCTCCTACAACACCTCTGTGGAACGAGTCAGGAACCTGCAGAGCGGGACAGCTGCCGCTCTTAGCGTACACACAGGTTACACCGCTTAATGCATGAAAATCTTTTCTATCCTTAACCGATGCTCTTCTTCCAGAAGCTCAGACACTTAATAAACTTTAAACTTCAGGTTTATGTATAAAGCACAATTACAAGGTAAAAAGATGCTGTTTACAGTATACTAGGGGATGTACTAGAAAATGCTAAAGAGAAGCATTACACAAAACTACTGTGGACAATTAATAATAAGTTCACTGCAAAAGTTTACACCCCCTCTGTTTGACAAACGTTTTGCATTTATATGATAGAGATGAATCTTAAAACAACCCTGAAATGACCATTATGGGTTGACTGTTTAAGAGTGTTGGTGTCATTTTAACCTTATGTTGAAAATTATTCTCTTTTTCATTAATAACTGCACATTCATAAAGTGTTGAGACATCTTCTATAAACTGCTGACCAATGGTAGTTACTGTTCCTTTTCATAGCATGAAATTGAATGCTTTTTAGCTGACGCACAATTCAAATATATCTATATACCGTATATAACGTCACTTATTTACAATACCCATTTGCCAGTAAATGTTTTCACTCCCCTTCAAATAAAGCGCTGATCAAATTTGCATTCATAGCATTTATAACGTATATATATATATATATATTTATAACATTTCTATGAAGCACTAAGTATTTACCCTCCACAGGTTTCCCAGAGTGTCATGAATGTGTTATTTCACATGGTTTGAAATAACTCTTTCACATATTCTCCAGCAAAAATATACGAGTTTAGGAATGGCCAAGCAGAATGGATTTGAAGAAGGCTGTGTATGACATATGAAAGGAAAATATTGTTGAAGGTCGAAGAAAAATAGTTGTTTCATGTACATTTTTGTCCAGATGATGGAACACTACTAAAGACCATATCTTATATAGCTTGATTTTAAGATAGATTAAAAAAAAAAAAAAAAAAACCTTTTAAACTTTTCAAATTCTGATAAAAAAATAAAATAAATGAATGATCAAGAACTTTCCATAATTGCTTGATGTAGAATTGAAGGACATCAAGACTATCATAAGCCGTAGAGAACAACCTCAATCTCAAATAAAGATAAGAATAATATGGGTTTTTAGTATGATAGACCACAGAATAAGCATAAATAAGGTAAATAGATTGGACCTATTATGGAGCCTTGAGGTACACCACAGATAATGGTGGCTGAGGAGGAAGAATGACTCCTGAGACTGATGGAGAAAGTTTTAATGACATTAATTCCGCAATACCAACATAATGCTTATGTTTAAATAACACTATTTCCTTAATACCAACATATTGCTTGTGTGCAATTAGTAATTTTGCATATATGTTAAGATATGTAAGTTTTACATGTGGATGTATCTTTCAGTCCCTGCTATTCCTGAAGACGTGTCTGTGGTCAGTGTGTCTCCTCGCTCGTTCTCTCTCTACTGGCTGCCATCTTCTGGATGTGATCAGCGCTATTCGGTTCATCTTACCCCAGACCATGGCGATGTGACCATGATAACTACAGCAGATGGACATATACAGGTCAGCATGCTCTGTTAGTAAATGTCCATGAATTCTGATGGTTATGTGGTTTATTATTTGATTTGTTTATTCCTAAATGTAGGCCTAAAATGTAGGCGCTCGGCTCTATAGTTCTCGTGCCTTCATGTGCCTGGTGTCAGGTGCTAGGGTATCTGTATCAACTGGGTGGAGTTAAGGAAGGTTGGAGAATGAAGGTTAGGGAGAAAGGGAGAGAAAGAAAGGGTCATTAAGTTTTAATGAGTTTTAGTTGTGTTGGTGCGGTTGTGTTTTTGTTGAAGCCTGGAGAGTTCGTCCGTTGCGGCCTGGCTTGTTACTTGTTTCTTCGCTGTGTTTTGCTCTCTTTCTGCGAGGTACCGCTATGCCACTGTGTGAACTTGTGCTGCTCGGTCTGTGTGTCGGCACCGTCAGCGTTCAGGTAGGCCTAGGCTAATGACATGTCACCAGTGTGCTTTCTTTCTCCTCACACTGTTCATTGCGTGCTTGTTGAGTCGATGTAGGAATCTCCAAACACCTCGCAGTTCAATACAAGGTGCTAAGATGAGTGATTCTTTATGCATATTTTGGTGTATCTCAGTTTTTGTTTTTTTTATTTCTATAGGCTGTAGGCTACATTATAATTTTCTTTCATCATGAACACTAGGTTTCCTACAGTCAGGGCTGGAAATGATCAAATCTTTCTTTTATATCTCATGAATGAATATCGGTGTGTGATATACTTTACTTTAGTCTTTTATTTATTTACACTAATCCAAGATCTGTTTACTCGCCTTAGGCTAATAAATTAGTGTGTAATATCAGTATAGATGTAGTTATATTTTATTTTCTCACTAATTGGTTCATTATTTTTTCTATTTTGTTCTGCATCACAAGATTGAATAACATTTATGACTAATTTAAGCTAAGCTTAGCTACGCCAAATAGGCTTTTCCCCAACCGGAACTTTTTATATTCAGATGCCTCCTGAATCCTGTTCAAACTTAGAAT
>CM022754.1:38946077-38978577 GCA_012411365.1 Ameiurus melas | reverse complement strand
AATGTATATTAAAGCAGCGGTTAGTCATTTTCAGACCCCTCTGCAGCCTTTGGGTTGAATTGAGTTTACAATGAAAACACTGACAAGCCTTGGCCTCCCCTCAAACGGATTCCACCTCTGCTGTATAAACCACCCAAGGCTTGTGACCTGCCTTGTAAGGAAAGTACAAAGGTTGTGCAGCTAAATTCTGGCTGGGGGTGGAGCTAGTTTCAGGGCCAGAAAACTTAAAACCGAAGCCTGAAATGAATTATGAATCATACATTATACGGCAATGTAGCTTTGAAATGACATGCGTATTATACCGTATGTCTAGAAACACTTCCAAACATTACACACTGCACCTTTAATTCTGGCTAACTGAATGTTTTTTTTGTTTTGTTTTTTTATCATAGTGCTCCATGTAAACTGTCAGTGAGGTTATATGGGCGTGTTTCTGATAAATTTTTTCATTTGTATTTTTTTGGCTTAAGAGCTGTTATGCATTATTGATAGAGTACAATTTCAGTGGTGTAAGTTTCAGATTCAGTGCATTTCAGTTGTTCTCACAGTGTCCTGTTAGAGCATCTCTCTATCTGCTCCTTTAAAAGCTTTATCCTCCTGTCAGACACTCTGTGAAAGGGCCATGATTCAAAACCTGGCAATGACGATCATGAAGACAATACTCGATAGTCACATGATAGTGCTGGCAAGAAATAATGAGTCGGTTTAATGCCAGGACTGCTAGTCGGGCAATTATTTTCCTTTTTGTAATACGAAAAGTAGTTCTTTTCTTCTTCTTCTTCTTTTCTTCTTATTGAGTCTGAATTTGAGTGGAATTGGTTCCTTTTTGAATCCTTATTTGAACCGATTCTTTTTTACATAACAAATTTAACCAGAAAAGCAAAGAGCATCATGGGAAGATGTAAACATGTAAACTCTCTACTAGTAGAACTAGTATCAACGAATATCTCATTTGTTTGCCTGAAATATTGTTAAAAATATACTTCAAACAGGAAGGAAGTTATTCAAGAAAGATTATTTCACACATTTGACCTTGCCGCACGGACAACCCGAAAACACAATCCCTCCACCATCTAGCAGACCTAGTGGAGGCGCCACCTAGTGGAGGAGGCATTGTCATTAATTGATAGAGTACACCTTTTATAATAATGGAAATCTATCAACTGTGGGCAGCAATTAGGCTCTAATATGAGTCATTTTAAACATTTGATTTGTTTTTGCGTATATCCAGAATGCGTTGCACTCCTTCAGCACTGCAGTTTGAAACTCATGTGTCAGTTTAACAGTTTCCATGTAAAAATAAAATAAAATAAAATAAAATAAAATAAATCAGGACTTTAAGCATTGATGGCTGTAGCGGTGATCAGACACGGTGATCAGAAATGAATCTGCATTATTGCTGAAACTTTGGAAATCAAAGTCACTACGCATCAATTCTGAAATTCTGCCGCTTTAAACAAATTTATTCCACACTGTGTTTGAGGTCTTGGTTCTGATTGGTCAGAAGGTGTTTATATTAACCCTCTTACCCCTAAGTTTCCACAGTATTATGTCCCATAACCCTATATTCCCTAGAGAAACAGCATACCAACCCTGAGTTCCTGGGCCAAAACCAACATTTTAATTTTAAAATTTTTAGGCCTTGAAACAACTTATAATAAAGTATTTGTGTAATATTACTTTGAAAATGAACCAGTTCAGTGTTTTTTCTAAACTTAGAGCACAATTCATAACTAGAGAAATTACGAAAAAATGCTCACTAAAATCCTTCTACTCATTTAGAAGTACCATACGAGCATCAGCGTGGTCAATGCGTCTGAATAAATTCAAGTAAATAATAACTAAATAAATGCATTTTAGTGGCAAAAGTCAAGTTTCTGCTGATAATCAGACCAACAGATAGTGTTTTCACGAATGCACAGAAATGGTCAGGTTATGACTCCAAACCTCTGCAGTGTCAGTCGCACTGGTTGATGCTGAAGATGAAGATGGATCAGGGTCTGAATCAGGAGAGTTTGCGTCACTATCAGTTTCGGTTTCAACATCGCCTAAACTTTCACTGCTGTCACTATCTAGAATCCTCGCTCTCGCCTGTGTAACTGTGTACGTTTTTGCTTTTTGTCACTGTTTTAGATGTACCTGTGTTCACTGTAGGTGTAACTTTAGCTGGAACATGATTAGCTTTTCGCTTTGGCATTTTTAGTTCACTTCTACTATTACACCAATATTCACGCTTGGATCACGCTTCATCGTAATGACGGCGTAATAACGTAATAACGTCGTGACGTCATGACGTCATCAACCTTCCGGGTCAAAAAATAATAATTAAATAAATAAGGAATCATATCAGAGTAATGCCGGTACACCGGCCTTACGGGGATAACATTTACACTGTAAATCCTCTATATCGGCCTTACGGGGATTTGGCATAGACGACCAAGCCGGTATATCGTCCTTACGGGAATAGATCAAAGACGGGCAAGCCGGTTTTTCGGCCATACGAAGTAAGAGGGTTAATGAATATTTTTTTAAATTAGGAAAGTCCCTAATGTCAATGTTTGTGTTACTTAAAATACTGTATGTAAACACACACACACACATATATATATGTGTAGTTCCTGCAGCGCCCTTTAAACCAGAAGGAGAGCGAGTGGGCTCGAATGGAATCCTCCTCTCGTGGAAGATGCCGTCTCCACCTGACCTGACCATCGACTCGTTCATCATCAGATACAAAGAAATGTGTCCACATCCTGACCCCACCTTCACTGAGGTCAAGAAGAACATGGACATCCCAGAAACCCTGCTGAACACACTCTCCCCGGGGGCCACGTATAATATTAAGGTATTTATACCGAATTATATTTTCTTACAACTGTCACATCTGTCTTGTTCATGAGTGATTTTTTTTAATCTACTGTACATCCAGGTTTATGCAAAGCTCCGGTATGACAATATCTACTGTTAAAAGCGGTACATAAATAAGCTGGGCTCGAACTGAACAGAACAATCGCACACATCACACACATACAGAACTTCCAAGGCTTAAAGGTAGAGCTAAGTTATTTGTGTTATTATTATATATTTAGACATAAATTATTCATTGACTTTGGGGTTCGTGCAGAATTCATTTCATGTCGGAGAATACTGCAAAGACAGGAAAGCTACCCATTACTCCGACTTTAAAGCGACTATAAGAAACATTAGATACCATTAGCATCATATTTGCTGTGTTCATGTTAAACGCTAGCATGGTATCTTTGTAATATTTAAGATTCTTTCAATGATCCTATATATGAACATCCCTATTTCCGACTCAGAGAATGACAAGAATATTTTTCCCCCGGTTGGAAGGTAGGAATCGGAGTATTTCTCATAATGATGGGAATGCTGAATGCTCCAAAAATCTGTGTGCCGTGTTCATAGCAAAGAGTTCTTAAAGAATCAATATTCACACCGTTATTCACACTTTCATGAGAAGTTCATTAGAATTCACATTCCTGAAATGCATGTGTTTGGCCAGCGTTAGTACACACAAGAACTATGGGACTGTTGGAAGTCATTTGACGCATTTAAATATATGATGCTGAAGACTACGCTAATACATTCAACAGATAATAATAAAATAATAAAAACACGAGGGTGATACTGATTAAAACCTGAGGATTGTTCCTTTCTATAGAGCTGCTCTACTTGTATTTACAATCTACGGTGGCTTAGCATAGGAAGGTCGGGTGTTAGTGATCGGAAGGTCGGGGGGTCAAACCCCAGCACTGCTTGGCTCTGGGTTAGTGATCGGAAGGTGGGAGGGTCAAGCCCAAGCACTGCCTGGCTCTGGGTTAGTGATCAGAAGGTCAGGGGGTCAAACCCCAGCACTGCCTGGCTCTGGGTTACTGATCAGAAGGTCAGGGGTCAAGCCCCAGCACTGCCTGGCTCTGGGTTACTGATCAGAAGGTCAGGTGTTCAAGCCCTAGCACTGCTTGGCTCTGGGTTAGTGATCGGAAGGTCGGGGGTTCAAGCCCCAGCACTGCCTGGCTCTGGGTTAGTGATCAGAAGGTCAGGTGTTCAAACCCCAGCACTGCTTGGCTCTGGGTTAGTGATCGGAAGGTTGGAGGTTCAAGCCCCAGCACTGCCTGGCTCTGGGTTAGTGATCAGAAGGTCAGGGGGTCAAACCCCAGCACTGCCTGGCTCTGGGTTAGTGATTGGAAGGTTGGAGGGTCAAGCCCCAGTGCCTGGCTCTGGGTTAGTGACCCCCTGACACACATTTTGATATGACTGATGATAACCGACAGCTTCGTTTTAAAACTCTCAGTGAAATACGGACAAACCCAATAGTGTACCTTTTTTCAGAACATTTCTCCTTCTTTTTATTTGAGGGCGAAGTTATGAATATATACTGTATAATCGCAACAGTACTAAGGATAACTGTGACTTTAAAAAGGGTTAAACTTCACGCTTAGTTATTCTGATTTGTTCATGCCCACGGTATTTTCTAATGAACTTAGGTCCCAAAATATCAACAATTTACTCATTTAAACTGCTGTGACCTTGGAAAAGGATAAAGCATTTACTGAATATGAATGAATCAGTGAACACATGCAGTAAATATGTTGCACAGCTCTACACGAGCGTCCGATACACTCCCATGTTAATACCTTTCCTATTTAGCAAACTTCATATCTGACCCGCCCGCACCAGAGGAACAACTCACGCAACTTTTTTCTTGAATCCAGCAGGCTCTTCTGCTTTCTCTTTTATCAGTACTATCTGTTAATATACTATCTGTCATGTTGTAATGTGTTGTACACGTGAACAGCTGCAGTATAATGTAGAGTGGACATGCGGAGAGACTCGAACTGTCTGTGGGAAAGTTGCCAGTGACATCCATTCCACTGATCTCTTTAAATTATTCACCTTCTCTTAATTATTTATCTGGTAAAAAGATCTATAGGTGTATGATAGATCCCTGTGGGTTTTCCACTATTTCTGGATTCACTGAAGCCGTGGCATCCCAATCAACAAAGCAGTACAGCTGTTGTTTTTAGCTTGGTTTTGAGTTCAGAACACTGTAAGGTGCAGAAAGTGTGTGTGGGTGTGTGTGTGGTTTAACTGTATGCTATTATTATTTGGCTCTACTTTCTCTTGTTAGGTTGCAGCAATGAATAAGGCAGGAGTCGGACCCTTCAGCCAGTCACTTTATTTCAAAACTGCAGAGGCCCGTAAGAAATGTTGCCAATACATACAATTTTTACCCTGTTGGTCTTTAAATGCTAAATAAAAAGTGGTTTAGTGTCTGAAGTTGTGTGTGTGTGTTCTTTTCCTGCAGCTCCTGGCATGGTGACGAATCTCACGGCTTTTGCTCAGAATCACTTCTCCGTGGAACTGAAATGGTTTCTACCCGTACGCATCAACGGACTCATCACTAAGTTCGCAGTGAAGGCCAAACACGCCAGAACAGGGCAGACGGTCCGGACTCTGGAGCTCAACGCCGAGGAGATCATGAACGGAGCTCTGCCTCACTGCAACGTACGATTGCACTGTGTTCACTGTATCTAGTCTACAGTCTGCACAGTTTGTCTGCAATCAACTACAGATTGATTTGATCAGGAAAAATGACTAAAGAAAAGAGAATGTACTGTATGTGGCGAGTCATTTTGAGAGTTCTTAGGACCCCCACACTGAGAAATAGTTCCAGATGTTTATTTTCGCCCTGGTTGTTTTTGATGACAGGACACAACCAGCTCTCCGATATCAAATACAGCTCCTATCTAGATGGTTAACAGGTGCTTTCTCTGAGATGCTTAAGGCCAGCAAAAATCAATATTTTCCAACTGCTTCTCATGTTGCGGCAGAGAGTGGCATAACATACTCAAGGAGCTCCCTATCTACCCTTTTCTGCATACATGAGCTCACAGACACTGACAGTTGTCAAACTCATGATCTTCTGATGATAGGCCTTAATTTATATATGTGTATATATATATATATATATATATGTGTATATATATATATATATATATATATATATATATATATATATATATATATATATATGTGTATATATATATATATATATATATATATATATATATATATATATATATATATATATATATATAATACACATATATATATATATATATATATATATATATATATATATATATATATATATATATATATATATATATATAAATGTTTTTCCATTACTTGACTCACTGATTTTTGATAGGGATCAGTGTCCTAGTTGATTTTTTTTGGGCCACTTTCTTGAAGGGTGCCAATACTTACGGTGTCAGCCAAAAAGATTTATACACAGGAACTACAAATATGGCAATAAATCGAAATGAAAAAAAAATATTCTTGGTCCGTGGTGAAAGATTATTATTATTATTATTATTATTATTATTATCATCATCATCATCAGACTACTTCTGCTTAATTAAAATTGTTACAGTTTGCCCTATTGCCATGTGTGTGTGTGTGTGTGTGTGTGTGTGTGTGTGTGTCTGTGTGTGTTTTGTATGTGTTGTAGGATGCTGCAGACTTTCTGTCCCGTGGAACTCCAAGCCCCTCCATAACCCCAGTAATAACATCTGCATTGCCACCTTTCACCATGTCGGCCATTCCTCCCGCCTCCATCTGGAATGTGCCAATCACAGTAGGAATGGACATGCTCCGCCCCTATACTGCCTATGTGTTCGAGGTGTCCGCCTTCACCAGTGATGGGGAGGGACAAATCGCCAGCACTATGGTCCGCATGCCAGAGGCTGGTATGCTCACACACACACACACACACACACACACACACACACACACACACTATATGGATGTTTCCTTTTCCACCTTTCCAACATTCACCTGTGTCTGTGCGTCTGTGTGTGTTGCAGCCCCTGAAGATTCTCCACAGAATTTGTCTGTATGGAACATCACCTCAAAAGCCGTCTCTCTGTCCTGGGAGTCTCCAGCCATCATCACAGGACGTTACACCTACGTCGTCCAGCTCTACGGCCCTGCAGGTCGCTTCTTGAATCACATCACCCCAATATCACACTGCTAACACACCTCAACTACTTACTTCATGCACTCGGTCTTCTCAATGTATTGAGAAAAATACATAAAGAAAATAAATGAAAATCGTTGAAAGACTTTTTTCCCCCAGAATTTTCCCCTACCTGACTATTCTACAGCGTCATAGCTAAACCGTAAGTAAAAAAAGGGATGTGCAGTTACAGGAAAATAAGCAATATGACCTGATATAAAGGTGATTATTTTCCCAAAACAGCATATCCTGAAGATTCCTATTACAGCACATCAAAAAAAAACAATGTTGTTAATGAACAACATTTAAAACTGCTTATATTTAAATGGAACTTCCACGAGACAAGTTAGTTCCTCTTGTCACTTATGTTATAGCAGCTACTGTATAATCCGTCATTCCCTCACCATCCTCTCTTTTATCTCTCGCTCTTGAAGTTAACAACATGAGCCTATTGCATGGTAACGAATCCTCCTAGTAAAGACTATGTGTGTAGAACACATAGGTAGGTGGTGAGTTCAGAAGCATGTGCTGTAGTTATAGCATCGTTTGTGTAGCGAGTACAGTTTTTCCTGGTTGAACGAGGAAATAGGACCTAATTGAGACTTGAAGAAGGGCCTAGCAGCACAGCGTGTTGTGGCACACTATACACAGAGCAACTTCAACCACCGAAGAACAATAGAACAGAATAAAATAGCGTGTAATCAAATGAACAGAAAGGTTATTGTGTGTGTTTTAGGTCTCATTAGTGAGAACAGTACAAGTGAACAGACGATCATTTACAGTGGACTGACTCCATACACACTCTACCGCATCATGGTCATGGCCAAATCAGCCGGCGCTACCGGGCCTGCTGCAGAAATCAGCATCTCAACACCTTCAGAGGGTACACACACACACACACCACACGCATACACGTCATACACTTTACTCTTTGATTCATTTCCTTTAAGTATGAATATATGAAATCTGATTAGCAAGAAATTATAAGAGCACTTGGCAGTTTTTTGATATCGGGCGTTGCTGGGACACAGGAAGGTGCGCCGCCAACAAATACCTGGCGTATGAGTCTTTATTAATCACATATACGTTAAAGCAGAGTGAAATTCTTTTCTTCGTATACCTCAGCATGTTAAGGAGCTGGGGTCAGCCATGATACAGCGCCCCTGGAGAAGAGAGGGTAAAGGGCCTTGCTCAAGGGCCCAACAGTGGCAGCTTGGTAGTGCTGGAGTTTGAACACCCAACCTTCCAATCAGTACCCCAAAGCCTTAACTGTAGTCACCACTGCCCCAATAATAGTACAACTTCACAGTACACATCATCTGCATGCTGCTTCGTTCCTGATTTGATGCGTCCGTTCATTTCTCTAGCATTTGCTGCCCCCTACTGGAGGAAAGCATGCACATGATCATACAATACAATACAAGTGGTGTATTTACAACATGTACGAGTTTGTGTGTGTGTGTGTGTGTACACATCTCTGTTAGCCCCCAGCGCAGTGTCGTATCTCAGAGCAGTAGCTGTGGACTCCACGTCTGTGCGTCTGTCCTGGGGAACCCCGACACAGCCCAACGGACTCATTACTCAATACCGTATCCTCGTCCTCCACCATGAGACGGTCGTACAGGACATCACGCTCCGAGTACTGCAGCAGGTAAGCACTAATACAGTACACGTCAACACAGGAAGTGTGTGAAAGTTTGCGTCCCCTGTGGACAACATGAAGAGGAAAAAGAAATGTAATTTACCCCAAATTAGGATTTCAGAAATGTTACTTAATTATTCTGTAACAAAAATGGTACTAAATTTTACAAAAATGTTTTCATTGATTTTACTTGCAACAGGATTAAATAACTGATTAGTTGGAGATGTCAGACTGAATGTGGAGGAAAAAAATGTCTATTGTTGTTACACAAGAAGTTTGTGAACTTATGGAGGCGACTCTTGCTCTGTCGCAAATAAAACTTTCAGCGTTATTGGTGTTAAAAGAGAGAGGGAAAAAAAAGAAATAGCCAAAACACTCAGAAAATGAAAAGAATGGTGCAGCGAAGCACACACAAAGCAGACATGCCTGCCATAAAAACAGTGTTCCTCACATTCTCGTTTTACACATTTTTATGTATTAAATAAACTAAAACTAAAAATGTCAAAGGATATTGGTTACAGCCCTTCTAATTCACAAGCCACATTTAAGATGGTTAATTCACATGAATAATCAGCTATTATATGCAATTGTGAGAAAACTGATTATGAGACAATTACTCATTGGTCGTAAGTGTTGACTCACAACAAGGTTAACAGTTGATACAGGTCTATTATAAAGTAAAATCATATAAAAGGGACATCTAAAGATGGACTGCAGACAATGACTGAGATTGCCTTGCTTGAAGATTTTGCACACATGCATGAATATGTTGCCCTGCGTAGTTTTAGTTTAGCCCTAAACTACTGCACCAACAAAACATAGGAACACACATCGAACATAGACTAACAAAACACAGGAACACACATCGGAACATAGACTAACAAAACATAGGAACACACATCGGAACATAGACTAACAAAACATAGGAACACACATCGGAACATAGACTAACAAAACATAGGAACACACATCGGAACATAGACTAACAAAACATAGGAACACACATCGGAACATAGACTAACAAAACATAGGAACATACATCGGAACATAGACTAACAAAACAGATGAACAAAATCTCAGTTCTTTATACTTTAGGGGTTTTAGTCAAGAGTACATTTCACTGAGAAACTGGAGACAGTTCTGGAAACTACGCGCTGGATAATGACACGTCTTGCATGTGTTCATGTGTTCATACTGTAGTACGTTACATTTCCAAATACAGCAACGGAAAATACAACAATGAGGGATTTTCACGCCTTTGCGGGTTTTCCAAATGAAACTGGTGCAACAGAATTTTCACGTACAAGCAGAGCAGTGTGGACCATTTTGGAATTTATATGCACTTTGCGATAAACCCTAGGTCATTACATCTTGGTTTTTTTCTCAGAGTATTTCTGATTACTGTTGTTTTGCATGTCGGGTATCATTCACAAAATGCAAAATGTCGGCCCGATTTTTTTTCTGTGAAGAACAATCATAAGGGGACGCAAACTTTTGCACTGGATTGTATGAAAATATATCGTTGTATACTCTCACAGGATTTTTATGGATCTCATGATTTTTAATTTTATTTTATAGAATACAAGCCAGAATGGTACTAACAATGGTATGTTGTCGGAAGTTTCCAACGACACTTCTCAAGCTCTGCACCGCTCTGCCAGATCACTTAACACCAGCGTGGCTACTGAACACACCGCTTTCACGCTCGTCTCCTCCAGTCTTACAAGCCTAACAGTCACTGAAAAACCCAACACCGATGCAACAAACTCACACTCCACCCTCTTACACACTGCTGGAACATCCAGCCTGACCCTGACCTCCACTGTTCCGCCCACCCGTCCCCCCTGGCTCGCTCTCACCTCCGCCCACAGCTCCTCGATGGCTAACACTAATGCTGTGACACTGGATTCAGTGGCTCACTTTTCACCTCTGACCTCAGGATCTGACCCGGTATCTATTCTGAGCTCCATCCAGCCACGACTGTCGGCTATCACAAGATCGGCGATCACAGGCCTGACATTGCAGCCACATGACTTCACGCAAACAGCAGTCACGAGCCGGATCGACGGTAAGAGCTGCTGTGCATCATTGCATGTAATCTTCACATGTTCGATAGTCTGATTCTGCCTATATTTAGGTAAAATGTTATTAACACATTTTTTTACATTATTTTATATTCTACAGATTTTATTATATACGTTATATGAAATTATATTGTTTTTCTTAAATTTAGATCAAGCATAATATATGAAAGAAAAAAATTATATATGATTATATTTCTGCTTCCTCACATGCGTCTCTCTAACTCATTGTGTAACATACAGTTCTGCCACCCGCCGAAGTGCTCGTCAACTTATCGTCCAATCACATCTCCTACGTGGTGACAAGACTGAATCCTTTTACCGACTACAACTTCAGTGTATCCGCTTTCACGACTGTAGGAGAAGGACCTGCTACGCTGATCGCACAGAAAACTCCAGAACAGGGTAAAGTGGGACCAGAAGTCACCAGACGGCCTGAAATAAGGCGTCACTGATGATTTCACCCTATAGCTGGACGCTTTTTCTGTAAAACCAAAATCTACAGTTAAGGACCTTGCTGTAACCTTTACAATGCTAATACTGTAAATCATTTAATTCCAGTATTTACGTTTATCTTTTGGAGATACATTCGGAAGACATGCTCATAAAGAGCAGCATAAAGTCTATGCTGCATGCTGCGGTTCTTAGCTTAGCATTAGCTAAACTCCAAGGTGGAGTTTCATTGATCGGTCTTCTGAGAAACTTAAGATGTGGATGGAGAAATTGAAGAAGTAAACTTGTATGTTATTAGGGTAACAGTGGTAGGAGAAGTCGTGAGATCTGATCACTGAGCCCACAGATATGATGTATCAGCCATAACATTAAAACCACTGACAGGTGACGTGAATAACATTGATTATCTTGTTACAGTGGCACCTGTCATGTGGTGAGATATATTTATTAGGCAGCAAGTGAACAGTCAGTTCTCAAAGCAGGAAAAACGGGCAAGCATAAAGATCTGAGTGACTTTGACAAGGGCCAGATTGTGATGGCGAGATGACCGGGTCAGGGCATCTCCAAAACGGTAGGTCTTTTGTAGTGTTCCCAGTATGCAGTGGTTAGTACCTACCAAACGTGGTCCATGGAAGGACAACCGGTAAACTGGCGACAGGGTCATGGTTACCCAAAGCTCACTGATATGTGTAGGGAGCAAAGGCTAGACCGTCTGGTCTAGGGAAGAGATGGCACCAGGATGCACTATGTGAAGAAGGCAAGCTGGCGGAGGCAGTGTGATGCTCTGGGTAATGTTCTGCTGGGAAACCTTGGGTCCTGGCATTCATGTGAATGTTTCTTTGACACGTACCACCTACCTTCATGGCAACAGTATTCCCTAATAGCAGTGGCTTCTTTCAGCAGGATAATGCAGAGGAATGGTTCAGGAACGGTTTGAGGAACATAACAAAGAGTTTATACGGTTGACTCTGCCTACAAATTCCCCAGAACTCAATCTGATCGAGCATCTATGTGATGTTCCTGGACAAACAAGTCCGATCCAACTTCTGTTGCTAATGTCTTGGTGCCAGATACCACAGCACACCTTCAGAGGTCTTGTGGAGTCTGTGCCTTGATGGGTGAGAGCTATTTTGGTGGCACAACGTGGACCTACTATATTAGGCAGGTGGTTTTAATGGTATGGCTGATGTTACGGTGTATAGTCAGGACAAGAGTGGACAAAGAGCTGAGCCCTGAGGGACTCCTATAGTAAGTAACATCCTCAAAAATGAGCAAAAACTAAAATAAGACATATCCTTATCTTACGCTAGTACATGTTTACATAGTCTAGGTTGACTGACTCCATGGCTGTCTCTTTAAATAAATCTAGCCCAAAATGAAAAAGAAAAAAAAGTGTTATATGAAAAATGATATATAAATAGCGGTAGACTATTGTGCTTTATTATAAGGGGTTTGTTTATTTAATATTATTATTAATAGTAGTATTTTAACATGTAAAGCATTTTGAAACAAAATTATGTACAAGAAGCAATATATATCTAAATTATTGTTATTTTTGTTTGTCCCCTTAATTCTGATGATTTGTTTAACCTCGAATGGTCTTAGTTGTTTGTTATTTACAAAATAACAAAAGTTTGTTATTAGTTGTAGTAATTACTATAGATTTATGGATTATTTAGTAATAATAGTCAATTTTTGTGCTTGATTATAAATACGTTATTATTGTCATTTTTTTTTGTAAGCATGTAAAAGTGTCCGTAACTCTTTTTCGTCAGTGCCTAGCTCTGTTCAAGATGTGTCCTATGCCAACATAAGCTCCACCTCCATCTTTGTGAGCTGGAATCCACCTCTGAACCCCAACGGGAAGATCACACACTACACCATCTACATCTTCAACCTGCACAGTCACGAGGTCCAGCAACAGGTTACAAACACCACCAGTATCGTCCTCACAGGTTAGTGCCTTATCCGCACTGCACAATAATGCTCGATTAGTTTGGCTAATCTCTAAAGTCATGCTTTCTTCTACAGGTTTGGAAAAATACACCCAGTATAAGGTGCGTGTGGCCGCGTCGACAGCAGCAGGCGAGAGTCCTGCGTCTGATGAGGATAACATCTCCGTACTGACGCTTGAGGATGGTATACATGCGATTATAGTTCACAAAGACACACTCTCAAAATGAAAATGTAATATGAATGAATGAAGTTTGTGGTTGTATACATGCTAGACATTAAGATGTTTCCTATTCAATCATTTGGGGTTTTTTTGACTTTCCAAGAATAATGTAAAGAATATATTTTACGTTAGATTAGTAGAATTTCCGGGAGAAAAAATGATATTGCTTGGTTAGCAAAATATTGTAAGAATTACACGTCTTTATTCTGTAAATCTCCACCTCATGATCTTAGAATTATTAAGTTGTTTTAAAAGCTATTTTTTATTTGTATTTTTTGCGATAATATAAAGTACGCTATTCACATGGAACTGCTATGCACAATATGCGACGATTTCTTTTCCAAAATATTCCTTAACATTATCAGAAAAGGAGTTGAAATGTTTATGCACCCTGCATAATCAGAGTAATAATACAGTAATGATGGCTGCTGGGAAATGGCGTCCATTACAGTCATTTTGTGAGGCTGTGATGCATTCTGGGAAACTGAGTACCTCGCCGTAACCACGAGCGATGTTCTTTAGTTTTTCCCCAGGGTAATGGATGACAAAGGGATTGTAGGTGTGCACAACTTCATATTTATACCCCAGGGAAACAGGACAGCAAATGGAAAATGATATAAGGGTTTGAAATCTATATTGACAGGGGTGTGAACATTTCTGGCACCTAAATGTCATTCTGGTGCGATTCTATTTATTAGGACAAAGATAAATCTTCGTCTTGACGTTTTCATCCTGCATGTCTCTTCCAGAGCCGGATTCTCCTCCTTACAACCTGGTTGTTTTGAACACCACGTGGTCCACTGCCACCATCACCTGGTCTCCTCCCGATAAACCCAACGGCATCGTCCTTTTCTATGAGGTGACCTACAGCAATGCCACTTTCAGCTACACGGTGAACTCGACTGTTCCCAGCGTCACACTGCACCACCTCAAACCGTACACTCTCTACAACGTCACTGCACGTGGCTACACACGGCTCGGACATGGAGATCAGACCTCCGCCATGCTACAGATGTTGTCGGGGGAGGATGGTGGGTCTATTGGTCAATAGATAATAATTGTGTGAGGTAGAGGAGTGTGTTCCCTTCTTCTTCTATTTAACCCTTCAGATTGCCACACGTTGCATTGTGTATGCCTTCGTGGCCTGTTTAAGGCCAATACATTTTATTAATAATAATTGATGTGAGACGATAGAAAACAAGAGTGTGTGGGTGTGGCTTTTCTTTCTGAAGTAGCTCAAATGGAGGCAGTGACATACCCCAGCTATGTGTTGTCTCTTATTGTTTCACAATCTTTCTTTCTGCTCAACCACATAGACGCAAGTAAAAACATCCAGCACGTTTTGATGCGTGTGTGTGGGTGTGTGTGTTTCAGTGCCTGGCAGTCCTCCATATGGGCTTGTCTACGACAGCATAAGCTCCAGTGAGGTGAACGTGTCCTGGTCGCCACCCCTCATGCCCAATGGAGTCATCTTGTACTACAGTGTGGAATATTGGAACACCACACACACTCTGAATATCAGCACACACACCCCGTCTGTGCTCCTGTCCAACCTGCGCAAGTACGCACACTACCGCCTCAGCGTTCAGGCGGCCACTCGAGTCGGACTGGGGAACCACAGCAGCGAAATCCTCAACATCACAACTCTCGAGGACGGTGAGTGTTTTTTCGAAACCTCTGGAACGCTAATAACCTGCTGTTTCGTTCAAAGCCAAGCTGGATTCAGATCTGCAGACACATCATTACTAATTCTCAACTCTTTCCTACAGGATCATGTTATTTGTTCTTCTACTCTCTGAATGTTCTGGAAATAGTTGTTTTTGTCTGTTGTACGTATGCAATGTGATTCTCCTCACTCGTATAAGATCGTGGTGTTTGGGAACCGCACGGTCCTCAGTTTCACGTCCGATAATCAGTAAACAATGTTATTCCTAAACGACAGTCCCAAGCTCCCCCCCGCAGTTCTTGTACTACAGGAAGTTGTCAGATAACGAAGTCGAGTTGTCATGGCAACCCCCCAAGGAGGCCAACTTGGAGATTCTGTACTACATCGTGAGGGTGTGGTGAGTGCTTTTTATTTTATACGCCATCAAATCAGAGATCGAAAGTAACCCTAAACACTATTGGATGGGTTCATTTTCATCACATGTTGTATATTACCAAATTTCAGAAATATGCTTGAATGTGTTGAACTGATACGCAATATGATTTATATACACATATGATGATGTAAGTTGAGACTCGGATACAGGAATCAGACTCTGTTTACTAGCAGGCGACTCATTTGCAGTCGCAGGAGGTCGTAGGAGTATTTAAAGATCCTGGCACTTTTTATGAAAGAGTAAATATATAAAAATGATCCTATGGTCAGTCTCTTTTTTGGCATGAATACATATTAGACATTTTATTCATTTACATAAATAATTTTCATGATAAAGTTTCCCAATGTGGTTTGTGTGTGTGTGTGTGTGTGTGTGTGTGTGTGTGTGCGCACATGTGCATGTGTAAGGAACTTGAGCTCTGAGTTTGTAACCAATGTGACTGAGACGTCAGTGGTGGTCAGTGTAGATGGACCTGGACTGTATAACGCCTCTGTGAGCAGCTGGACTCGGCTTGGTGATGGAGGTGTACTGATCTACATCACCTTCAGTACATCAGAGTCGGGTATAAAGACACACACACACACACAAACATTGAACACAGACCTGCTACAGACTAATTTTGATATCTGTGTGTGTGTGTGTGTGTGTGTGTGTGTCTCAGTTCCTTCAGACCCCCCTCAGAACGTGTTCTACAAATTGTTGTCTCCATGGACAGTGAGACTGAGTTGGAGCCCCCCTACTCAGCCGAATGGCATCATACAGTACTACACCATTTACTACAGCGACAACATCACCATTGCCACTCAGGTGCACACACACACACACACACACACACATGAACTCAAACACACACACACACACTCACAATCATACACTGCTGTCTTTCACAATATATATCATTCAGTCTCTATACACTATTCTACTTCGTAATGTTATGCTGACAGTAATTAAGAGTAATGAACAGTAATGCAGCATTGTGTGTTTGTGTCCTATAAACACGTGTTTCTCAGACAGAAGTCCTTTCCTTTATTTGAGACTTTTAACTGAAAAAATAGAAATAATTTTTCAGAAACAATTTAGAAATTGATCATGGTATAGTATATATTACTATTATGTTTGCCATAGAGTTATGAATGAAAAAGAAATCAAATGAATTAAATCATTGAATTTTTTATTTTATTTTATTTTTTACAAATGCCAATAGAGAACCAGTGAAAAGCAAAACCAAAGATCCAAATAAAAGTCAAATACGAACATTTAAAGTTGATTTTTTTTGTTTTTTGCCGTTACATATTTAAACGTTATGGTCATTTGAATCATTTTTGAACATCCTTACTACACTGTATAGCAATGACAAAACAATCACACACATTAACGCCTCTGTGTCTCTGCTGTGTCTCTGCGTAGCGGGTGCCTGGCTTGTTGCAGTGGGCAGAGCTGGACGGGCTGAGGGCGGGGCATGAATACAGGGTGTGGCTGAGCTCCAGCACGTCTCTGGGTGATGGGGGGGTAATCAGCGATCCCCTAAACTTCACCACGCTAGAGGACGGTCAGTCTCCTCACACAGACAGGGCAGGAGAGCAGCTCTGCACCGTTTTCCCCAACCATTTTCACCTCGTTTCTAACAAGAAAATCACACCAAAACACCGGGATACACTCAGTTCAGTTCAGGCTTATTGGACAATGGATAAAATATTCATCAAACAATAAATCAGCTTCTAAAACTCTTAAATTTATATTTAAAACAACAACAACAGTACACTACAACTGGTAATGCACATAAGAAGAACAATAGAATAGAGATTGTGTTAAAGTCTTAAAATGGAAAAACATTTTTGGACCACCAAAGGGTTAAAAATCGCCTTAGTAACTGCTTCTTGGCATTAGGTTTTTAAAAAATCCTTGCAATAGGTCTGACACTATATTAAAGTGTCATGACCAATCCGTGACTGGTGAGAGACCTTACTCTCTTCCGATCAGGTTTATGTAACATCAGGTATATAGCATTAAAACCACTTGCCTAATGTTGGGTAGGTCCCACTTGTGCCGCCAAAACAGCTCTGACCCGTCGAGGCATGGACTCAAAAGACCTCTGAAGGTGTGCTGAGGTATCTGGCACCAAGATACTTTAAGTCCTGTAGGTTGCGAGGTGGGGCCTCCATGGATCGGACTTGACATCCCACAGATCAGTGAGCCTTGGGTACCTATAACCCTGTCGCCAATTCACCGGTTCTGCATCCTTGGACCACTTTTGGTAGGAACTAACCACTGCATACCAGGAACACATCACAAGACCTGCCGTTTTGGAGACGCCCTGACCCGGTCGTCTAGCCATCACAATTTAGTCCTCGTCAAAGTCGATCAGATCCTTACGCTTGCCCGTTTTTCCTGCTTCCAGCACATCTACTTCGAGAACTGACTGTTCGCTTGCTGCTTAATAAATACTGCATATCCCACCCATCGCTAGGTGGTAAATGGTAAATGTGCACTTATTTAGCGCTTTTATCCAAAGCACTTTACACTGTGTCTTATTCACCCATTCACACACCAATGGTAGCAGAGCTGCCATGCAAGGCACTAGCTTGCCATCGGGAGCAACTTGGGGTTCAGTGTCTTAGTGGACAACCCACTCTACCAACTGGTGCCACTTTAATGACATAATCAGTGTTATTCACTTCACCTGTCAGTGATACACGTGTAGTTTGTAACTTAGGGGGCCCAAAATTTACACAGAACACAGGTTATTCCCTGTTTTGGTGTGATTTGGGGGGAAAACAGAGCAGAGTTGACCCTGAAAGAGAAAAGAGATTCTCCCCTGTTGTGTGAGGCTGATGAGGTGCTTCATATCATTATATAATAATAACAATCTCTCTCTCTCTCCCTCTCTCTCTCCCCCTCTCTCTCTCTCTCTCTCTCTCTCTCCCTCTGGATTGTGTTTGGTTATGTTTCAGTTCCTGCAGCTCCACTCCAATATGTCCAGCTGCCTGAGCTCAACTAAGCAACACACCTCTATGTCCTTGCACATTTTCATCAAAGACGATGCAAGAATAATCCCCCCCCCCCCCCTCCCCCTCCTGTTAACCTGTCTGTGACTCACAGCAAAACATTCAGTCTTCAGGTCATTTTGCAGGTTGAGTCTGGAGGGAAAACTTTTTCCAGTTGTGTAAATGACGATAACCGCTTTTCTTCTCGTACTTGCATATGCATTGCGTGGAGTTTAACATCGGAGCCAGATGAAAAGGAGTTCGTGAAGCTGAACGTCATCGGCTCATGTGTCGAATACCTTGTCTTTTGCTTGCTGTGAATAAACGTACCACAATAATAACAGTTTTAATGTGATGTTACCTTCATGCTATGTTTTTATGAACATTATACTGTATGCCGTATATATTAATTACGACACTTCTGCATAGAGAACGCAATGTCAGACTATTTTTTTTTTTTTTATTACATTTGACGTGTTCGTTCTCTTTTCTGAAGTGTTTAATCGTGCCTCGTATATTAGACCACTCATAATAGATGGCTCTCCTCCTTCTAGTGCCGAGTGGTCCGGTCCATAATCTCTCGGCTCAGCTTTACGGCTCTACGGCTGTAGTGATAAGTTGGGACCCCCCTCTGGAGCCGAATGGTAGAGTCTTCTACCTGCTAAGCCTTCAGGAAGCGGGCATAACCCACCCGTCCATCAACCGCACGGAAAACCAGACCATTACCAAGACGACCACCGACACGATTTTCCTTTTCACCAAACTCAGGAAGTACTTCCCCTACGTGCTAACGGTTACCCCGGCAACTAGTGCAGGCTCTGCCTTAGACCACACCTCCGTACTGCACCTGAGAACGGATGATGATGGTGAGTTGCATGCAGGATGTAAAGAATAAAACATTCATCTATAAAACAATTTCCCTAATGTTCAATATCCATTAACTGTTGCTCCTTCATCAGCCTCTCTTTTTTTCTCTAACTTTCTCTCTCTCTTTCTTTAAGTTTTCATTTTAAAAATGTGAAATAAAAACCTCACCATATTCTTTGGGAAATGGCAGCGTCAATCATTCCTGTGATCTTTTTATAGAAACAATGACACTTTTGAACATGACCATTAATATAAACCTGTGATTTGCACTCAGAACTACTGTCAGAAACGTTGTTTTGCCTTGTGTGTGTGTGTGTGCTTGTGTATGTTAGTACCCAGTTCAGCTCCCTTGCTGGGTATGAGCAGGAATCTCTCGTCCACCTCTATCCTGGTGTCATGGTATGCTCCTGTGGAACCGAACGGTGAGATAATCGAATACGCCGCAGTTCTACACGGTCCCCGAGGATCCAACAGCACGTACACGCCCAACTCGCAGCTCACTCTTACACACCTCACCCCGTACACAGCCTACAACCTCTCCATCTCTGCGGTGAATCGTAAGGGCATGGGACCCTCGCTCATGTTAGCTCTGCACACTGATGAAGCAGGTGAGTGCTGTGGATTAAGAGTTTGAAGGTATACCAGTATGACTTTTATATATATATATATATATATATATATATATATATATATATATATATATATATATATATATATATATATATATATATATATATATGTGTGTGTGTGTATATGTGTGTGTGGAAATAATGTTTGAAATAATGCTTACGCCGTACCGTACGAGTACTGATGGTGACATAACATTATACTATCATGGCTCTTTAATATAGGAAACTATTTCTGTAACTATAACTAAATCTTGGGTGAGAACCTCCTTCCCTCAGCCAGGGCATTGAAAATTAAAAGTAATTACTAAGTCATCACCAAGAACTAAGTCATGTTTTGCAGAGGGGTCAAATACTTATTTCCCTCATTAAAATGCAAATCAATTTATAACATTTTTGACATGTGTTTTTCTGGATTTTTTTGTTGTTATTTTGTCTCTCACTGTTCAAATAAACCTACCATTAAAATTATAGACTGATCATTTCTTTGTCCGTGGGCAAACGTACAAAATCAGCAGGGGATCAAATACTTTTTTCCCTCACTGTATGAGTCTTTTCAAGGTATAGAAAATACACGTGTCAGCTATGATAAAGGATGGCAGTTGATCAGCTTATTCAAAGAGGTAATTAAATGAATACATTCATCCTAGGGATTTGATAGCACAGAGACACACAAACAGAAACCATAACCCGGTATTCCCCGTATCTGAGGTGTCTCAATAGGAGTTCAGAATATAAGAGAGTACATGATATAAGAGAATTACCTTACTACAGTTACTTTTCAGATCCTTTGAGCAGCTTGTTAGCTAGCTAAGTAACATTAATCAACATCACTTGTAATTTAAAATTGTAATGTACTTTGTTCAGTAACTGCACATGTTTACAGTCATTATGTGATGTAAGGCATGCATTCTATTCAAAATGTGTTCTTGGTGCTGTATGTAGATACTGGATATATTTTTTTTCTATATCTTTAGCTAGCTAATTTTGTTTGCACATTTACTCTACTGTTAGCTAGCTTTGTTTGTGGATTTTCTTTAATGTTGTTAAGCTATTTTTTTTTTTAAAGGGATTTACTCGAACACTAGCTTCCGTGTTTTATTTCCGAAATTTTCTCCAAGGTTAGTTAGCTAGCTTTATTTAGATTTTTTTTTAAACATTTATTTTTTTTTTTTTACATTTGGATCATTTTTTTAATCATCTGTAGGTAGTTTCATTCATTCCTTTTGCGTCTGTCTATTGATTCTTTTCATAAAAGATATGCCGACACAGCAGCTATAAATGATTAGCAGAAAGAAAGAAAGAAAGAAAGATAAAACTTATAACCTAGCGTTACTTAGCTAGCTAACAAGCTGCTCAAAGTATTTGAAAAGTAACTGTAGCATTTTACGAAAGGTAACACTGATTGACTTTAGCATAATTTTGCAAATATTTGTTCGGAAAGAAACTTCGCTAACGTTGAACTGTGACATTAGGTTTGTACAGCTGTCCTACCAGGAATTTTTCATACTTTTCCAGCTCTACTGTAAACTATCCCCATTAGTGAACTTCAAAGGACCACTGAGCCCAGAAATGACTTTTCTGAGCCATGAAAGAGACTTTTGTATGTGGCTAAGACACATTAGGATGCCGTCTCATGTGACTGTTCTTGATTGTAGGTCCAATGTCTCCACCACGAAACCTGAGCATCTTTAACCACTCTTCTGACTCGGTGTGGCTCCACTGGGAACCCAGTCTGGAGCCCAATGGCGTCATTCAACATTATGGATTCAAAATAGTGGACCTGAACACGAATGCTGTTATATACCAGGTAATTATACAGACTGGTTGTGTTGCGTATGTATGTACAGTAAAATCAAGAATATATACTGTATTATCACTGTTTTTGCTACAGAACTCCACAAGTGCCTCTACTCAGGCAGAATTACATGGCTTCACACCTCATAGCTCTTATGAGATAAGTGTGTCTACTTACACTAGAGCAGGCAATGGAGACCAGTACAGTCTTCCTGTTACCTTTACTACCCTCGAGTCAGGTAAGATTCAGAGGAGAGTAAGTCACATGAATCGATAAAAAATGGTTTTTAAAAATGCACATGATAAAAATGCAGGCGTGGTTTTCATTGATTTGTTAAGTTCCAAGATGATTTGATGAAGCATAAGCCAGGGTTATTGTATTGTTCCACTAATATGCAAAGTGCACAAGCATTTGATAAAAAACGTAAAATACAATCAATTAAAAAAAAGCTTGTGTTATTAATCATTCGTCGTTTTGTTGGGAGTCTCGTCATTTTATAGTTTAACCCAGCTATCTTGTCTGCTTCATCTTTTTGTTGTTGTTGCTAATTTAAATTTATTTCTTCTTGTGTACTGTTTGCTGTACTTGTTTTTTTTTTTTGCTTTATTTATCATTTAAAACAGGTTTGTTTATCATTTGGCATGGGTAGTTTTTGTTAGTTATCACTTTTAGTTACACACGTTTACTGTTCAGCATGTGTAGTTTTTGTCACTTTTGCCTTATTTATCATTTGGTGTGGGGCGATTTTGTCACTTTTGCCTTATTTATCATTTGGTGCAAGTAGCTTTTGTTACTTTTGCCTTATTTATCATTTGGTGCAAGTAGCTTTTGTCTTTTGTTATTTATCTTTATCTTTATTTATCATTTGGTGCTTGTAGCTTTTGTTACTTTTGCCTTATTTATCATTTGGTGCAAGTAGCTTTTGTCACTTTTGCCTTATTTATCATTTGGTGCATCTAGCTTTGTCTGCCTTATTTATCATTTGATTATCTTTTCCTTATTTGGTTATTTTAATAGCTTTTGTTACTTTTGCCTTATTTATCATTTGGTGCAAGTAGCTTTTGTCACTTTTGCCTTATTTATCATTTGGTGCAAGTAGCTTTTGTCACTTTTGCCTTATTTATCATTTGGTGTGGGGCGATTTTGTCACTTTTGCCTTGTTTATCATTTGGTGTGGGGCGATTTTGTCACTTTTGCCTTATTTATCATTTGGTGCAAGTAGCTTTTGTTACTTTTGCCTTATTTATGATTTGGTGCAAGTAGCTTTTGTTACTTTTGCCTTATTTATCATTTGGTGCAAGTAGCTTTTGTCACTTTTGCCTTATTTATCATTTGGTGCAAGTAGCTTTTGTCACTTTTGCCTTATTTATCATTTGGTGTGGGGCGATTTTGTCACTTTTGCCTTATTTATCATTTGGTGCAAGTAGCTTTTGTTACTTTTGCCTTATTTATGATTTGGTGCAAGTAGCTTTTGTCACTTTTGCCTTATTTATCATTTGGTGCAAGTAGCTTTTGTCACTTTTGCCTTATTTATCATTTGGTGCAAGTAGCTTTTGTTACTTTTGCCTTATTTATCATTTGGTGCAAGTAGCTTTTGTCACTTTTGCCTTATTTATCATTTGGTGCAAGTAGCTTTTGTCACTTTTGCCTTGTTTATCATTTGGTGCGAGATGTTTTTGTTAATTTTGTCTCATTTATCATTTGGTATGGGGCGATTTTGTTACTTTTGCCTAGTTCATTGTTTGCCGTCAGTAATTTTTGTTAGCCATACTGCATATTTACAGCTAACAATAAATAAGGTAACAAAATATAATGCTAATAGATAACCGAGGCAGATTAAAAACTTGGTTAGAAGATAAAATTGTTCTTAGTTTCCAAAAACGAGTCAATAAAATGGTAAGTGTTTATCAAATCATCTTTCTAAAGACCAAGTGAGTTTTTTTTAACTTAACTTTAACTCCTTTTTTAATCAAAAATATTTGTTATATCCACCCTTATATATAAAGAACTGACCTGTTTATTGTAGATTTGTGGTATTGTACAACTTGCACGGTTTTTACTTAAATTAATTGCCCAAAACAAAGTAATAACACTTTTTTTTTTAAACTTCCTGCCTCTCAATTTTATCAATATCATCAGATACAAATAAAACTGTAAATGTTGTGTGTGTCGCAGTGTCCGAGGCGGTCCGAAATCTGTCCTGTTCGGGCCTGGACTGGGATTCGGTCTATATGGAATGGGAGCCTCCAGAAAACCCCAACGGAGAGATTGTGCTTTACAACATTATCTCAGCAGATCACATAGAGGAGGCGTTTCCCCTAATGCTTACACATAAACTCACGTACACTCTCAGCGGCCTGCGTCCCGACATGCTTTATGCCATCTCTGTGGCTGCTGTTAACTCAGCGGGTCCAGGAATAGAGGCCAACTGCACAGCACATACGCTACCAGAATCAGGTACAAGGCATTGTGGGAGATTGAAAAAATGCACTGACAGAAATCCAGGGAAACTTGTCTGTGTTCAGGCTTGATTTTCTGGCTGGCCCATTCAGATTATTGAAATGAACGCATTTTTACTGTTTCTTTCATGTTTTTCTCGGTGAAATGCTCTATTTGAACTGCACATTGGAATAAAAAAAAAAAAATCAGACGATCGAAACATGATCACGCATTATGTTTAGCAGCATTTTCTGGACTATTTTCAAATTCAAGCATGCATGTGCAATTGTTTGCACATTTGATGATGAACACGCATAATTTAAGACATAATCCAAATTCATTTACAAAATACAACAAGGTACGAGGCTGCACGTCCTCTCACTCAAACGCTGTGTTTGCCTTTGTGTTTTTTACTGTCAGCATGGCAGACCTGTCAATCAAACACTGGCTGGGATTTTGAATCGACATTGTATGTTTAGGAGGAAGTGATATGTACATGAATTTATTCAGCAGATGTTAAAGGTGCCTTGGCTCTAACGGGGTTCAAACTCATCACTTTATAATCACATTTGGAGTGCAGAGGCCTAACTGTGTGTTGTTGTTGTTGTTTTTATGCATTCAATCAGTGATTATATGATTATATATGAAATAAAAACTATATAGTAGCTATACTTTATTTATGATGATTTATTTAATAAGAAGAAACCACATCTAAACGGTGTGTTTTTTGGGACTAACCGCTGAAAACAAGAAGAAATCTGCTGTGGTTGGCGTTCAAGTGTATTTCGAATATTACAAGAGAATCGTAGAAACATATAATGCCATAAGTTTATACGGATTTTTGTCACTCAAGCTAAAACCTAAAAATCCCTCCCGAAGTCCGGCCCACAGTGATTGATTGACAGTTCTACCTCTCTAACAGTGGAATTTTACTGAGTGCTACACATTTACACTTAAACAAATTTCCTGAGTTCTATTACATGCGGGCGCACGGTGGCTTAGTAGTTAGCACGTTCGCCTCACACCTCCGGGGTCCGAGTCCTGCCGGGGCCGTGTGTGTGTGTGTGGAGTTTGCATGTTCTCCCCGTGCTGCGGGGGTTTCCTCCGGGTACTCCGGTTTCCTCCCCCAGTCCAAAGACATGCATGGTAGGCTGATTGGCGTGTCTAAAGTGTTCGTAGTGTATGAATTGGTGTGTGATTGTGCACTGCGATGGACTGGCACCCTGTCCAGGGTGTACCCCGCCTTGTGCCCGATGCTCCCTGGGATAGACTCCAGGTTCCCCGCGACCCTGAAAAGGAGTAAGCGGTATAAAAGATGGACGGATGGCTATTACGTGTTCAACATGGCAGAACCACTGTTTAGACAGTGAGAGTGAAATGTCAAATGGAAAGTTTTGATTTGACAATAGTACAGCAGATCATATTAATGATTTTTTTTTTCTCCAGTTCCTGGTCCCCCAGAGTCGCTGTCTGTGGTGAATATTAGCTCGGATGCTGTGACTGTGAGCTGGCTCCGTCCTGCCCGAGTCCCCGGGCTCTTGCGGGGTTACAGAGTGGAGAGACAGCTAGTGTGTAACCTAGAGGATGACACTTCCTGTGTGGAGAGGGGGTTTCTCTGTCGGTAAATGTGACGGAATACGACAGAAGGGAGATAACAGTAACACTGCAGCCCCTGCGTAAATACAGGCGCTATCGCGTCAGAGTGACGGCATGGACCAACGCTGGAGAGGGAGAACCTACGGAGTGGATGCACATACACACACTAGCAGGAAGTATGTCTAACACACACACATACACACACGCTAGCGATGTTTACATTAGAAATCAATTTCTTTTTTTTTTTTTTCTTTTACATATTCAAAGCCAAAAGAATGTGAACGTTTAAGACTTTTAAAATCGAACATCGAGCTAAATATCAAGAGAATGTGTTTGTGGTAATGATCAAATGAAATGAATAAGACAATACATTTTAGGAGAAAAGGTTCATTTTGCGTCAGAAACGCAACACAGTTTCCACGTCTGTGGCTTGTGATGTGAATTCTCTGTCTGTGACAGTATAGCATTAGACTTATTCATAATTATTTCATTTATTTCACCAAAACAACTAATATTTTAATATTTTTTTGAAATTTGAATGAATTTTTTTTTTCAATGGCTTTGATGCAATCTCTCTCTCTCTCTCTCTCTCTCTCTCTCTTTCTTATGATCTCTCTCTATTACACTGTCTCTCTTATGCTCTCTCTGTCTTTCTCTCTCTTATACTCTCTCTCTCATTCTCTCCCTTATGCTGTCTCTCTCTTTCTCTTTCATACTCTCTCTCTCTTTCTCTTTCATATGCTCTCTCTCTTTCTCTTTCTCTATTATGCTCTCTCTCTCTGTGTGTCTCTCTCTCCCTTACGCTCTCTCTCTGTCTCTCTCTTATGCTCTCTCTGTCTTATGCTCTCACTCTGTCACTTTCTCTCTTTCTTACGCTCTCTCTCTGACTCTCTCTCTTATGCTCTCTCTGTCTTACGCTCTCTCTCTCTCTCTTATGGTCTGTCTCTCTGTCTCTCTCTCTTATGCTCTTTCTCTCTCTGTCTCTCTCTCTTATGCTCTCTCTCTGTCTCTCTCTTTCTCTTATGCTCTCTCACTCTCTCTCTGTCTTTCTCTCTCTCTCTCATGCTCTCTCTCTCTCTACACTCTCTCTCTGTGTGTCTATCTCCCTTCACGCTCTCTCTCTCTCTCTTATGCTCTCTCTCTTTTTTACGCTCTCTCTCTCTTACACTCTCTCTTTGACTCTATCTCACTTACGCTTATACTCTCTCTCTGTCTCTCTCTCTCTTATGCTCTCTCTATCTTATGCTCTCTCTGTCTCTCTCTCGTATGCTCTCTCTTTCTCTTACACTCTCTCTGCCTTACTCTCTCTCTCTCTCTCTCTGTCGCTCTGTCTCTCTCTCTCTCTCTCTCTCTCTCTCTCTCTCTCTCTCTGCCTTACTCTCTCTCTCTCTCTCTCTCTCTCTCGCTCTCTTTCTGTCTCTCTGTCTCTCTCTCAGACCCTGATGCCCCACCACTTGCTGTCTCAGCGGTTCCTTCAATCTCTGGGATGAAAATCACTTGGGATGAACCGGAAATCATCTCCGGCCCCACGTCCTACCTCATTGACGTTATTGCCGTGAGTTGGAACGAACTAGACTCATATGCGCTGGTAAAACCCCACTGTAACTTTTAATCCTTTCTCTCCCGTTCTCTTCTCTTTTTACAGCATGGCGGCACTAATGTGACATTAGTGAGGAATGCCGGAGAAATCCACATGGTGGTCATTGGGAACTTGACTGCGTACACTTGTTATTCAGTTATCATCACTGCCTTTACTGGAGACGTGGCCGACGCCCAGCGAGACGGCATGGCCGCTGCGCCCATCACCGTCAGGACACTAGAAGGGGGTGAGAAAGCGAGTTCGTGTTTTATGTACCTTTGAGGATGAACGTAATGCGTGTAAATGTGTAAAGAACATGATTTATAGTCGTATGGAGAGGGTCTGATTTATTTACATCGCTGGTTCAGAACATTTACGAGTCATATATAGATGAGTATAAGGGTACTTTCAGTACTTTTTAGTCCACGTTTTACTTCAATCCTATGAGAAATTCCACGTGGAGTGTTAGTCAGTCATGTGTGTCTTTCTATGTACCTGATTTGGTCTGATGTGACATTGTAATTCATGTGTTTGTTTGGGGTTTTTTTGGTCAGAACCAAAGGATCCACCCAAAAACGTGACCCTGACCATCATGCCAGAGGAAGTGACCCGTGTGTATGTAACATTCTCACCACCGGATGAGCCTAACGGCAACATCAGTGCCTATCATGTCTATATTTACCGCGATGGACGACTGGACTTCGAGATCAACAGCTTGCCGGTGGTCAGTAACCCGAACAAGACCATGACTGCTGTTATAGACGGTCTTAAAGGAGGATTCAACTACAGCATACAGGTGAAGGAAGCATTGATTTTGCTTTACACCGCAGTGCTGGTGAATTCTAGCTCTTGGTTCGTCTGATTAGTCAGAAAGTGTTGATTCGTAACAGCAGCTGCAAACGACAGGATTATATTAATGCACTCGTTCTAATACTTTATTGTTTCTATAGTAACGACATAAGACTTGTATGGTAGAAGATTAAAACACATGTACGTTTTCTGTAAGTTATCTGTATGGAAGGAGCCTCCAGTATCAGACATGTTGCATTTTTTTTTTGGTCTAATTAACTTCAAGACAGAGTGAGGTGAGGGGACGTGTGTTTATAGCTGTTATTATATAAGTGACATCGGGAATTAACTCGTTCTGCATCTGCTCCACAACGTCAACCGTGTATATATATAGATTTGCAGTGTAACACTTACTTTTCCAGCCTTTTGTTGCCCCGTCCCAACTTTTTTGAGACGGGCTATTTCTTAAAACGTTCCGTTTCCTCAGTTTAAACATTTGAACTGTTTTCTACGTTCTATCGTGAATAACATACAGGTTTATGAGATTTGAAATCACCGCGTTCAGTTTTTATTTACATTTTAAACGGCGTCCCAACTTTTTTGGAATCGGGGTGGTATTGTCCGGTGAGATTTACGTTACAGCTGTGGTTTAATTTCGTTCCAGCAAACAGAGCAGAAATGTTTTCAAGGATTACGAAACAGGCCAAAATATGATATATGAAATGTAAGAAATCCTATATCTCACGCACACACACACACACACACACACACACACACACACACACATGTTTGATTTACAGATAGCTGCAGTGAATGGCGCAGGATTCGGGCCCAGATCAGAAGTCAGAATCAACATGCCGATAAAAGGTACTGAACATTCTACAATTACATGAAACTGTTTGCTATCCCACATATTTACAATGAAATCCAAAATTATTGGCACCCCTCATAAAAAAAAACTGAATGAGGGCATAAGAGATGCCATGAGTGAAACTTCGAGCTTAAGCGTATTGAAATGCTGTATCGTTTTATTATTACGCAATAATCTTTTCAAACTTGGACAGTTTATTTTAAAATGATCAGCGCTAAACATTGCTTTCCAAATTACCACCACAATTAATATTCGGTCAGCCCTCCTCTGGAGAGAATGACGGGCGCAGAGCCTCGCCCACTGGTTATTAGCAAAGAGTGAGACGGTCGTTGAAAAGTCTCGATTTTGTTGTTTGATATCTTCCGTTAGATGTACAGTTTGTTTTCGGTCAAGATCTCTAAATCTATAGTCCTGCTCGAGGCAGTCAGATTTGCGCCTAAAATATTCTTTTAGTGAATTATTCACAGAAGCTTCTGGAGCCACCGGCCACAGAACTGCCCCGAAGCATTAATATGTATAGCAGTTTGCATTATTTGAAATAATTTAGGGGTGTCAATCATTTTGAGAGGACGAATAACATGAGAATTATTTCTAAATAATTTCTAAATATTAATGTCACACCCACAAAACTCCATCCAAGGCAACGGCCACAGAGAGCTGAGCGCAACAAAACGTAGACTAAATTGTGAAGTGTGCTAAATCTTACAATAACAGAAGATTTCTCCCGTAATCTTCCAATAACGACAGCTCGGCCAACGCGGCGCGCACTAGAGACGCCCGCTAGCGCTTCCTCGTTTCGTAGGGTGCCATTACTTTTTTTTTATTGGGCTCACTGAATAACTCATTTTATTTGTCTTAATTTGTGGATTTCTTTTTAGATGATTCATTTATAAATTAGCTCCATGAATTCATGAACATTGTTAGCACTCTATTCTGAGAGTCCTTTGGAGATGATGCGACCCCTTTTCTGTTTTTGTTTTTTCTTCTTCCTGCAGCCTGACTCTCCACGCGGCGTGTAAAAGAAAAAATACAAAAATTATCCCCTAACATCATCTTCGTATTCTGTTTCATTTCAGCCCCACCGATGCCCTCTCAGAGGCCAGCGGTAGCGCTGAACAGTGTAGGCGTCGTCATGGCAACAGCCCAAACCATCACTATCGAGATGCCTTTGTGTTTTTTCTCAGATGACAACGGTCCTATTCACAAAATCCAGGTCATCGTCTCTGAGCCGGCAGGTACATTCATATCACCAGTGTAAAAACATTCAGGGAGACAGAACGCCGCATTCTTTTTGCGGCGGTCAGAATAAAACTGCATGTGTTTTAAATAGACTTGAATTTTTTAAAGCATTAATATCACCGTAAATGGATTGTCCATGAGTAGGAATACCGTGAGTGAAAAGAAAAAGGGTTAACAAATGATTACTGGTATAATCTATATAAACAAACATTGTTAACATTCATAGAAAGGTTTGATATTCGTATCGAAAAAATAAAATAAATAAATAAATAAATAAATAAAATGGCCGTCTATGTGTGCGGACTGTGCGTGAAAGGGTTAATAGTTATTTACGTTCTTGAGCCTCTTTAATGATACCTTTTTAGATCATTTAAAGGGGGGAAAAAAGGCATCAGCCTAATCTAGACTAAACCCTCACCTGTATGAGGAGAATAACTGCCGTGTCTGCGTTTAAAAGCGATTCGAATCGGTTCGTTTTATTTATGTAAGGCTCTTTGAGTGATCTGAACTGATCGTTCTGTCTGTGTGTCTTTGCAGTGATGGACTACAGCAATGTATCTAACTGGAAAACCGTGTTCCTCCACGCTACTGCCCCGTACGTGACGGACGAAGGCTTTCCAAACCCGGAGTGCGCGGAGGATCCGAGTTCGATGTACGTGATTGGATCGGAGGAAGGATGTTTCTCTGAGGAGGCACAGATCCTCTGTAACGGGCCTTTAAAAGCCAAAACGTACTACGTGTAAGTAAGACACCAAAACGTGTGCGCACACACACTCACTTAATTATGGGTAGCACCTAAATCATTTCACAAAGGCACAAAAAATGCACGTGTGTGTGTGTGTCCTCACTCTAAAAGTGATATTTGTGTAGGTGTATTTCATACCGGTGTATTACTTATGAACACGCCTTTATTTTGCAGATTTAAATTCCGTGCGACGAATATCCTCGGTCAGTACACGGACTCGATGTACTCGGAGAGGGTCAGAACGGCAGGTACAGCTTTCAGAAGTTCACCGTAGGATGGAACGAATCATTCCGTATCGCCATTCTCCGTTACATCTCACTGCTCGATTGTTTCCTTTCATCCTTACAGACGATGGTCTTTTGACTCGGGATGAGCAGATCATACTCGGAGTGCTCCTGTCTTTTTTCCTGGCGTTGTTCCTGATCTTGATTATATACGCTTCAGTGCGGTAAGGCACTATATCAAAGACCATTTCTTAATCATTGAAAGTAGTTTGATCGCACAGTACGTTTGTGGCACGCAAGACTACTCAAACTATCCAGTTTAATAGCTTTGTTAAAGTGCACCTATTATGGTTTTTCGAAATATTACCTTTCATGTAGTGTGTTATATACGTAGCTGTTCAAAAAGTTTCAAAAAACAAAGCGCACGACAAACGGAGCTATCGCCTCCCGAAAGAAGGAATCACTTCTGAACAGCTGAAACGAGTCGTTAGTGATTCCAGACTTTACTTCCTGCTAACCTATGTAGGTTTGTAACAAAAAGCCCCGCCTCTGGGATTGATTGGCTGCTCGCTGACAACGGTAGACCAATCACAACAGACTGGGACGTCTGACCAATCAGAGCAGAGTATGCTCTCTGAAAGGAGGAGTTTAGGGAATTAATTATTCGTTTAACGAATATTTTGTGACCTCGGGGTTAAAACGGTAACGCTGCAGTTTAAATTACGAGCACGTTAAAGTGTCGTATGACCTCGGATGCGTGTAAATCCACAAATATGTATGAAACCTTTCAAACAAATTTGGACATGTTTCCAAACCGTAATAGGTGCGCTTTAAAGATGAATGTCCCTTTGTACAACCTTCAGATTGCGTTTTTTTTTTTTTTTTAAATAAACGTCTGACGGCAATGACGTAGGCCAAAGCTTCTTACGAGTTTCACGTGTTTTCAGACGTTCCGATGTGCCGACGAGCAATTATTGGAAAATGTTTTAAAAAACGCCGGTGTAGACGGACTGTTTTAAAACGATAATGCAGTTTTCAGATCTGTCCGGATTAACGTGGATTCATGTAGCCTAAATCGAGGAGAAAATTCATTGCCATTTCATGCATGTGGCAGCTAGACAAACTCTAAAGGATAAACGCGCTACTGAACCAAGCCTGTGATTGGTCGTCACTAACGACGCACGCCCGAGCCGATTCATTCCACGGTAGATGACGTTGAGGAGCCGCGATCTTGTTCCTATAGTCATGGC
>CM022754.1:38906077-38941077 GCA_012411365.1 Ameiurus melas | reverse complement strand
GTGTAGTGAGCATACACAGTGAATAGAAACCTGGGTTTGCTGGACGCTTGAATTGAACTAAAATATATTCCTCACACTCCTCTCTACAGGGTTATCTGTGTCCTAATGAGTTTATAGCCACTCAGGGACCTCTTCCTGGCACCGTGGCTGATTTCTGGAGAATGATTTGGGAAACCAGGACCAAAACCATCGCCATGCTCACCCAGTGCTTTGAGAAGGGTCGGGTACGAGCACAAACCGAGCTGCCGTTCATTATACTTTATCACTTGTTTATTGTCTCCCAGTTAGTATGATTGTTCCTCTTGTTGCCTCTCTGTGCAGATTCGCTGTCATCAGTACTGGCCGGAGGACAACAAGCCGGTCACCGTGTTTGGTGACATCATCATCACGAAGCTGACGGAGGACGTGCATCCGGATTGGACTGTCAGAGTGCTCAGAGTGGAGAAGGTGAATCAGCACAGGACTTTTAGCAGCACAATTTTTCACTAATGTTCAGGATAAAATAATTCCTTACATTTATATAGCACTTTTCTTGGCACTCAAAGCGCTCTACATTGTAGGGAGGCGGGATCTCCTCAACCATGACCAGTGATTAGCATCCACTTGCTATTAGTGGAGAGGAGAGGAGAGAGTGATGTAGCCAATTCAGAGATGGAGATTATTAGGGAGCCATGATGGATAAAGTCCAATGGGGGAATTGTGTCACTGTGCCCATGCTATAAAACATATGAGTGTGTCATATTCATCAAGTCTCATCCTCATTTGTACACACATGACCTCAGGAGTTATAAATCTTGGGATTTGGACTCTCGCTTGCGTTGACACTAGATGTATGATTCACGGTAAATGACCATGTATGTGTGTGTGAAAGAGTTGTATGAAAGAGTGACTTTCTGCCTCCAGCATGGCGACTACATGGTGGTGCATCACTTTAACTACACTTCCTGGCCAGAGCACGGTGTCCCCGAGTCCAGCTCCACTTTAATACAGTTCGTCAAAGCCGTCAGGTCCAACAGAGGCCACGACAATGCAACCATCGTAGTGCACTGCAGGTCAGCTGTCTGTCTGTGCTGAAATGTGTTTCGTCTGCATTTCAGAAGTATTTACATCTGTACAGCGTGAACTTCTTACTCTTTTATATACAGTATCATTCATTTAACATTTTTTGAAGGAGTCTCCAGTGTCAGTGCTTTGAAAAAGTCAGAAGTAAAGCTAGAAGTTTTCCGACACTGGAGCGTAATGTAGTTTACTCCATAACTCCTATTAACCTATTAAGCTATTGGCTAACAGGAACTGACTTTTATTGGATGTTCTGAAACATTAAATGTAACCACTGTATAAATAATATGATGTATGAAAAGTATGACGTGTCGTTCTTTAATAAATGTAATCGTTGGCGAATTTCTGAGGAATAAAGGTTATGAACCTTTGGGGTGATAACAGCGACTCCAAGTCATCACACCATCCCTGCTCTGATTGTTTTCCTTTTAACAGCATGCCCCCCCAAAAATGCTTCATTCTTTACGTATTAGATCTAGAAACCATATAGGAGTTTAGTAAATGGAATCATGGCTAAGGGAAATAAACGTGACAGGTGATTCCATGCGTTCGAGTGGTACAGTCTATGTACAGTAATTTATTACATGGGGTCCACTAGTATATCATTAGAGCTCCAGATGTGAATATAGTATTTGCATGTGAATACAGTCATTGTTTGATTGTTTACGATGATTGAGTGTGTGTGTGTGTGTGTGTGTGGGTGTGTGTGTATTACAGTGCTGGCGTGGGCAGAACCGGAGTCTTTATAGCTCTAGACCACCTGATTCAGCACATCCGAGACCATGACTTTGTGGACGTGTACGGCCTGGTGGCAGAACTGCGCAGTGAGAGGATGTGCATGGTGCAGAATCTGGTTAGTCACACACACACACACACACACACACACACACACACACACACACACACACACTGATTGAAAAAGACTCCTGTGAATGAAGCGTGACGTTAATGTCAGACTCTTCGTTCCGCAGGCTCAGTACATGTTTCTGTATCAGAGCACTCTGGATCTGCTGACCAGCAAAGGCAACAGTCAGTCCATCTGGTTCGTTAACTACTCGGCGTTGGAGAAAATGGACTCGCTGGACGCTATGGAAGGTAAAACCGAGTGACCGGACGGTGTTACGGGAACAGAATAAAAGGTCTCGTTTAGACGAATCCGTGCTGCGAATTGATTTGAAATAAGCGTTGCTTTTGGTTTGTTTTTTCCTTCAGGTGACGTTGAGCTGGAGTGGGAAGAGACGACAATGTAAGGGCGCTGAATTCTCTGCTTCATGCCTGTCACGGCTTCATTAAGACCCTGAGTGAGGACGACAGGGGCACTGCGGCCAAACACAGAGCAAACACCAGGAACATTCATGAAGCCGACAGTTTGCACACACACACACACACACACACACACACACACACACACACACACACACACATGGTGTGTGTGTGTGCAAACTGTGTGTAAGTATAATCACTTCAGACTCACATCATTAACTCATCGAACAGTGTACCGACGTGTAAAGTCAGAGGATTATAAGCTTTCCATTCGAATCCTTCCCTTCTGTTCGGTTTGGTTTAGATCGACACCTTTTACAGTTCCACGTACATTAGAATCTGACTCAACATTTATTTGTCTCAGAAATTTGCAACCCCTTTCCTCTATTCTATCGGACACGAAAACCATGTTGTTAAAGTGTAGGAACGTTGAAATGATATGATCGTTAATAATCATCGTATCCATACATTTTTCATGATGATAATTTACGCTACAAGCTGAAAACAGTGAATGTTTAACGATGTTTAAAGTTAAAGCGTAACTTGGCGCTCTACCCTCACGTTAACGTCTGGTTTTACGTGTGTTATGTATTACGTAATCGAGTGACTTTAATCATACATCCAGAATGTTACACGCGGTAGCGGACGAAGACGCAGCACTCGTCAACTCGCTATTTGGAATTCGTTCCTCATTTATTAAATTTTTATCATAAATTATTAAGCCAAACAAGTGTTTATGTCAGGAGCTATATAAATATACAGGATATTTTTTGTGTGTATATTTTCAAATGAAACAGTATTTGTGTTTTGAAATAAATGCGATTTTTTTTTTTTGTCTGAAATATGTAGTGTGTCCGTGTCATGAAAAAACGGTAAAGAGCAGCTGTAGAGCTACGCCTCGGTAACGTCGCAATACGATCAAATAAACAGAACAGCCGCGCTTCCAAAGGTGAAGAACACTCGACTTTTCAGAAAAGTGCTTTTTTTTTTACCTTTCTACCAAGAAGCAAACAAATATAGATGGAGGACCAAAAAAAGGAGTCTTGTTGGCGAGTGAATATCGGGAGATATAAAAAGTCTCCCATGAGCTGCCAGAGCTTCAGCAGCTTCAGTGCTCATCGGCATCGCGTCTACACATCTGTGCTACTGTACTGGAGCGACGATGAACACTGTTCCCTCTGGTAATGTGAGGATGATGATGATGATGGTGGTGGTGGTGAAGAAAGCTCCAGATTTTTCATTAAGTGTTCAATTAGAAAGAAACACGCAACAAAAGAAAGAAAGAATGATAAAAATGAGCTAGAAAGAAAGAAAGAAAGAAAGAAAGAGACCAAACTAACAAAAGAAAGTTTAAGGAAACATAAAAGACACAAGGAAGGGACGAAGGGAGAACAAAAACAAGAAAACAAAGACCTTTGGAGAGAGAAAGAAAGAAAGAAAGAAAGAAAGAAAGAAAGAAAGAAAGAAAGAAAGAAAGAAAGAAAGAAAGAAAGAAAGAAAGAAAGAAAGAAAGAAAAATATCGAAAGACCTTTTGAGGAAGAAGGAAAGACAGAAAAAAGAAAGAAAGGACTTTTTGAAAAAGAGAAAGAATGGAAGAAATGAAAGATAGTAAGAAAGAAAGAAAAAAAGAAAGAAAGAAAAATATCGAAAGACCTTTTGAGGAAGAAAGAAAGAAAGAAATCAAACAAACAAAATAACTTTTAAGGAACAAAAAAGACACAAGGAAGGGACGAAGGGAGAACAAAAACAAGAAAACAAAGACCTTTGGAGAGAGAAAGAAAGAAAGAAAGAAAGAAAAATATTGAAAGACCTTTTGAGGAAGAAGGAAAGAAAGAAAAAAGAAAGAAAGGACTTTTTGAAAAAGAGAAAGAATGGAAGAAATGAAAGATAGTAAGAAAGAAAGAAAAAAAGAAAAATAAAGAAAGACCTTTTGAGGAAGATGCAAAGAAAGAAACATAGAAAGAAAGGACCTTTTGAGAAAGAATGAATGAATGAAAGAAAGAAAGACCTTTTGAGGAAGAAAGAAAAATAATAAAGACCCTTTGAGAAAGAAAGAAATACATTCTGAGAAAGAAAGAAACCTAACAAACAAAATAACTTTTAAGGAAACAAGAAAGACAAAGGAAGGGAGGGAGGGAGGGAGGGAGGGAGGGAGGAAGAACTAAAACAAGAAAACAAAAACCTTCTGAGAAAAAGAAAGAGACAAACAAAGAGAAATTTTGAGAAAGAAAGGGGGAAAAGAAAAACCTTTGAGAAAGAAAGAAATACATTTTGAGAAAGAACAAAACTAACAAAGAAAGAGACCAAACAAACAAAATAACTTTTAAGGAAACAAGAAAGACGAAGACTTTTGGAGAGAGAGAGAGAGAGAGAGAATGAGAGAGTGAGAGAGAGAGAGAGAGAGAGAAGAGAGAGAGTGAGAGAGAGAGAGAGAGAGAGAGAGAGAGAGAGAGAGAGAGAGAGTGAGAGAGAGAGTGAGAGAGAGAGAGAGAGTGAGAGAGAGGAGAGAGAGAGTGAGAGAGAGAGAGAGAGAGTGAGAGAGAGAGAGAGAGAGAGAGAGAGAGAGTGAGAGAGAGAGAGAGAGAGAGAGAGTGAGAGAGAGAGAGAGAGAGAGAGAGAGAGAGTGAGAGAGAGAGAGAGAGAGAGAGAGAGAGAGAGAGAGAGAGAGAGAGAGTGAGAGAGGAGAGAGAGAGAGAGAGAGAGAGAGTGAGAGAGAGAGAGAGAGAGAGAGAGAGAGAGAGAGTGAGAGAGAGAGTGAGAGAGAGAGAGAGAGAGAGAGTGAGAGAGAGTGAGAGAGAGAGAGAGAGAGAAAGGTCTGGTATGTGAGTACTTATCTGATTTGCTCTCTCAGGTAAACGCTGATCCTGAATGAAAGTTGCCTCGTGTCTGCACTGCACTTGAGCAGAAACTTATTTCCCCGCAGCTCTCCGGCTTTATTGCAGCTTTTTCAGACAACAACAGAGTTCAGTTATCTGAGAGCTGCAGTAATAAACACCGCACCTAAGACCTGAATATCGCAGTGTTAAAGATTACCGTGCCTCGGGCTGTGCCGTGTGCGCCGTTTAATCCAGCAGGCTGAAAGTGGAGGCAACTTTATTCCTCCAGACTCCGACATAACCTCGCTTCCCTTCGAAAAAGCAACAAAGGAGAAACTCGCCGTGAAAGATTTCAGTCCGAATCTCACTGAAAAACAACACGACTCTTTACAGTGGGAATTTCATTTTCACAGCAAAACCGCTCTGAACAGAACACAGCACACAGCATGATATCTGATCAGTTTTATTCCCATTCCAGACAACTCAGCTGTGCAAACTTCACCAGAAAAAAAACAAAAAACTGTTCTTGTTGTCCACAAATCCATAGCCATCAATAAAATCTCACTTTCTTTATCACGTCTGTGTCGACACACAGGATGACATCGGCGCTACATCTCCCTCTGTACGAGTAGACAAAAATATGCAACTAGCAGTGAATAATTCTACTAAAATACATACTTAATCCTCATTAACGAATATCACCTCCCAAAACCCCGACTAAACAAAATAAATACACTTAGTTCAAAGCGTCTAAAATATACTTCTGTAGTCTCATGAATCATGTGCCTGTTACAGATCTATGCATATTCATGTTCATAGGCAACTTTTATATGACATGCAGTACAGCAAACAATAATGTTCCAGAGATGCAAACATGAGCCACGAGGAAATTTCAAACACAAAGCCATTTTCAGTGTGTCATGGAAAGTATCGGCACGTCCTGTGAATCCTGGATGCAAAAAACGACGCGGTTATGATGTGTTATATGGCGAGCGTAATGCTGTCTAATGAAAGGTATGAGAGAGTGGGTCATCATAAGTACTTATAGTTACATAGTCCATATCGTGTTGTAAAAAACAACAAAAATTCATTTAAAAAAGTTCCTCGTTCGACCAGATGAAGGATTTGAAGACACCGCAGTGCGTACGTTTCGATCTCAAAAGACGCTCGAACAAATGAATGAAGATTTTGTTGTGTTTTATGTAACGTTTTTTTTTTTTTTTATATATAAGGCGTTACTGCAGCACTGTCGCTTACAGTACAGTAACTATCTCAGGTTTAATAGGTAAAAGTACAGTAGTTACAATTCAAATCTGGTAACCGATGTGAGAACTCTTCGATTCGTACAGCAGAACGTACAGTGCTGTGACCTTAATGTGTAAAAAAAAATTGATTTTATTAATAGTTAAAAATGTACGAATATGTGAAATAATTCAGGGGGGCGGCATCATGTACAGTATTATGAAGTAATAATACTGTACATAGGTGTAACCACACAGTCATGGAAGACGTCGTGTCCCCCCAATGTTGAAGAAATACCAATCTGTCCCCCCACAATATACAGTACAGAATACTTTCTATATGTCCCCCTTTAATGAACCCCGCCAACGGATCTGTCTGTTCTTCATCTATTCTATTCATTTGTCTATTCCTTTTTAATATCTTTCCGTTTGTTAAGGAAAATAGTCGTGTGCCCCCCCTCCAACTGTACACTTGGTTGCGCCCATACTCACCGCAAGTTCGTTGATATATTTTAGCAGCTCAGTCTGTAAGAAATGGAGACAGCAACCAAGCGTAGAAGAGTGCAGCAGAACATACGAGCTTTTTTTTCAGACAGTCAGTAACTAGCTCCCTAAACAGTAGGTAACTTTAGCTCAGTAAAGAAGACATCATACCATGGCTTGGTTTGTTCTGAAGAACGTCAGTTAACTTGATATTTGCACACCCATGAAGTAGGCTAGGCTAACGTCAGTTCCAGTTTTTGACCATTAACGTTACGTTCACTTGGACATCCTCACGCCGAGTTCATCGGACCCCGTACCAAATGTCCATACCATGGTTACGCCCGTGATACTTCATACTAAAATTCGTATTTGGAAACAGCGTTAACGCTCTACGTGAACGTTCCCGTAAACTTTTACACAGTTTACACCACAGTGCTGTCCATTTCTCGAATCTGATTGGTTAGAAGATATCAACTACTGAATTGTGAAAAAAATTTAAAATAAAAAGTTCTGCTGTACAAAACCTGCTGCTTATTTTTTGCCGTTTTGTTTAGTTTTTTTTCCTAACAAGTTACTATGTATGTTAAAATCCAATATACGAAGTACCAGTAATGATTCATACTTAGTACATCCTTACCTATTAATTACTAAGTACTTACTATATATAATTACCCATCACTATAAGTACTTATAATGTCAGTTAATATAAATATGTGATTACAACATTGTTATGAATGTTATGTCTTCATAAAAGCTTACATTCTTACTTTACACTGTTTCTATGCCATGCTATTTATTTGTACACAGGATTCATAGGAAGCGTTTTTTTTTTTTCAAAAGTTCAAACAATTTCTTAAATAAATAAATAAATAAATAAATCATAGGGGTTAGAAGCACATATTTCATCTCAGAACAAAAACAAAAACAAAAACAACAACAACAAAAAAAACAGCTTGGTTTATATTGAGTAGCAATCTCACACCCAGTCACAGAAAAAAAAAAAAACACTACATAGGCACCCTACAGAAACTGCCACTAGAAAGATCAGGACACCATCCAGGGCCTAGCAGTTGTTGGGGCCATAAAAGGTGAGAATGTATATTATACACAGATGTCGGGATAACCCATGGAATGTTTTATTTCAGCTACTAGCATTAACTTCTGTAACACTTTGTTCCTGCTGGAATGGGGAAAAACCTCTCCGAACATTCAGTGTCTCATGAATTAAACTAAAGCTCTGTAATGAAACACTGCAGGTAGTTCGACCTATGCATAAGTCCATATAAATGTGCCTTAATCAGGGTGTCTACAGGTATCCTCGAGGTATTTAAAGAGCTGGATGGAATTTAATACTGTTCGATATTCAGACCTCAGACCTAACGATAGACGTACACGCTATTCCGATGCCGAGCAAGAGTTATGTACGTAGGGTGGAGTTTGCCTAAAACAGAGGTGTGTGAGCATGTTTTTCTAAGTTCAGTACGACTGTGGACAGTTTCCTGTAACTGCACATATGCCACGCCGAAATTGAGATTTTTGGAAATATGATATGTATGTTTTCGACTGTAAATGTACTCAACTATGGAATGCCATTTAAGGCCACTATTAAATACATAAATATGACGCTATTAATTACGCAGTAGTGTCATCAACAAAATGGGGGTTTTTTTCGCCACACAGAGGACATCAGAGGAGACTACAAAATAATCTCAGGCTCTGCAAGGAGTGAATTGTTTATGGCTATAGTTATTAATTAAATTAGCATCAGCTATAAGTGTAGAAGATGAGTGCTCGGTCAGATTATCCTTCAAACCGTGGAGACGCTTTCTTTTACAGGAGTGTGCACTGAATGGACAAAAATAAAAAGGGCCATTTGATTCATCCATCCATCCATTTTCCATACCGCTTATCCTCCACAGGGTCGTAGGACATAGCTCTAGACATTTGGACATGGCTCTGTTCCACTGTAAAAGCGTGCTACCAAAACTGCTATTTACCAAAACCATGATATTTTATTCAGTATTTATTTATCCTTTATTCAGGGAATTTTTCAAACTGACAGGTTTCAGGGTGAACGCAAGTCCACAACGGAGTAAAACGTATACCTATCAACATGAAGAATGTATTACTCGTCAGTGCGTTCATTCAAGAGCCTGTGGACACCCTGTTTAATAAAACACGATAGATCATGAGCACATACATGTTCACCCTCGTGTTACTCTAATCTAAGCCATGTTTTACAGATCGGAACCCTGGGACTAACACCAACAGTGCTAACATCGTCACGCTGTACGTTAAAGGTCGTAAGAAAGTCTGACGCTAACGTTGCAGCTCAGTGGAAATTGCTCTATAAACCCTTAAAGAGATAAAAGTACAGGGAAAAGAACATCTGACAAAACTAGCTACTCTGTATCTAAAATACTCATTTAGAGGACACGAGGCCCCGATTGTGAGACGTGATTATTTATACAGGACTGAGCAGGTGTTAGAGTATAAAAGGTGTGTGTGGGCGTGTGTTTGTGTGTGTTTCGTCAGGGAGAAAAGAATATATTACCGTCTGTGGTCATATGGTTTCGAATAGAAAAGGTACAATGGGAACTGAGACACTCGAATATAAGTGTGTGTGTGTGTGTGTGTGTGTGCGCGCGCTCAGACTAGACTGCGTGTCCCGCTGGAATACCTACGCTGACTGAGCAGGTGTTGCGGAGGGGGTGGAGTTGGAGGGCAGAACTGATGTTTGTGGTGATAAGGAGGCGGTGGAGGCGGCAGGGGCGGCTGCTTTGCCCTGCCCTCCCTCGAGTGGGTCGGAGTGGAGACAGCCGACTGGATTAAACGTTGTCCGGGGTTTTGGCTCAGGAACGCCTCTACGTGCCCGCGGCCTGCCGAGTCCACGACGATCACCTTGACGATCTGCTGGCACTGGATGAGCGTGTCAGGGGAGATGTTAAGGGCAGAGCTGGGGGTGGAGCTGGAAGCCGGGCTAGGCATGATGGCCAGCTGAGGCTGAGAAGTGGGCGGAGCCGACGGAGTGCTGACCTGGTACGTTCGGAGCCTGTTGTGAATTGACACCTAGTTTAGGAACAGCCAGAAGCAGGAGGAAGCGTTATCAGCCTGGCCTGCGGTGCTCGGGCGGCCCTCCGGTGCGGACGAGACGATAAGGCCGTGCCACGGAGCATGCAGGAGCACACACACAGTCCGACATGACGTTCAGTGTGCTGGGACGTCCTGCAGCTATCACACCCCTCCTGAATTATTGGCACCCCTGACCTACCCACTTAATCAAGCTGTTATAACAATACGGCTCTGTAAACGATCGATTCAACCCTTATGTTCTGTTCGGGACAACATGTTCAGGTCGTTTTACAGTTACGTTCCCCGAAGGCGATTGAGGGATCAACGAAACATTCATTTTTTATACTAGGGAACTAAAATACGTTATGAAAGTATTTTGAAAAAATATGAATAATTGGGTGCTATTCTAATATCTAATTATACTTCAACTTTTGATGTAAAGTGGGCGGGGCTAATCTAGTGCTTCACCCTTATTTAATCACAAAATGCTCTAACTAATAGCTTTTATCAAATCGAACCGTTCATGGTTTAACAGAATGTGCGGGCGTCCTGTGAAAGTCTAGTCAAGTAACTACAGGCGTTCCTCGGTCGTTCTTTCAATAGTTAATGGCTAGCTTTGTAAAGGGGTTCTACTTGTTAATCAAATGTGCTCGCTGAAATACTAGCCCCAGCACTAAATCTACAGGAGAAGACAAGAATGCGAGAAATAAGGATTACAACATGACATGGTGTGCTTTTAAAGGAAAAGAACTGGTGTAAATCATTGATGAAACAGAGATACTGTTATCACCCGCCAAAGTCCTCATACAACACAGCAATTTGCAAATGACTATACGTTATATCTATATGTTAGAGCTTTCAAATCAAAACGCCTGGGATATTGGCATGTCCATCTCTAGGTACAGAACATGAGGGTTAAATTCTATATGAGAAAGCATTAACAGGAAGCACATCCAAGCTAATTTATATATCCAATCCTGCAGGAGGGGTTAGGGGTAAGGGGTGTAAGCATGGGGTATTGGGAGTGGACTATAGGCTGGAAGTGCTTGCACTGGTACCTGGTTGGGATGCAGGTGTTTGACTGGAGACAGAACACCGAGGGCCTGGTGTCTCTATAATTATAAAATACAGTGAAGGACACAGTGGGTTTTGAGGTCAAAAGGCAAAGGGTTGGGGAGCTGGGGAGAAGTGGGACAACAGGAGCTAAATAAACTTCATGATGTCAATAGATTTACACGCTAATAGCAAAGACGCAGACAAACACGTTGCGCAATCAATCGCTACAAACCTCGACTGCATTGCTTCCGGTCTTGTCGTAAAAATCGTGGTCTCCTGGAAATCACAAATGTAACTGTAAGAACATCTGTTTTTCAGTATAGTCAGTATGCAGCTTCTTCATGAGTGTGTGTGTGTGTGTGTGTGTGTACCTGTAGGAGATATTGGTCTTGAATGCATCTCTAGTTGGCTTCCATTGTTCTGAGCAGTTGTTCTTACCGCCTGCTGCCTCTCTAATTCCCCTGGAATACAACGCGCACACACACACACACACACACGCACACACACACACACACACACGTTATTCATGACAGAAACTCTCCTGCGAGCGCACGCTGTAAAAAACCACTTCATGTAACTGACATTACATTCGATACGGATCTGTTCCATTTCAGCCACCTCGGCGATGCTCTCGCGCAGATCCTCCACAAACTTCAGCAGCTCTTCAGAATTCTGCGAGCAGAAACTCAACACCTGCTTCTTCTCCGACGAGAACGGAGACAAGATGGTAATACCATGAGGGTAATCTGTGAAAGAACACAGACCCTAACATGAATACAGTGGCGGGCATAAGTATTCGCTCTCTTGAACGTGTCCACATTTTATAGTGCTACAACCTATAACTTAAATCAACTTTACTGAGATTACAAGTCTCATGCTGTATCTTTACACATTAGCTTATTTTTGCCATTGCTGTCCGTTGTCGTCAGAAGTCGCATAATTATTCGATTGTTTGTGCCATTAAAGTCGCACACCTGTTCCTGGAAAGTCCTTGAGAACATACCTAACCCAGAAAGTCCTAGAGAACATACCTAACCCAGAAAGTCCTAGAGAACATACCTAACCCAGAAAGTCCTAGAGAACATACCTAACCCAGAAAGTCCTAGAGAACATACCTAACCCAGAATGTCCTAGAGAACATACCTAACCCAGAAAGTCCTAGAGAACATACCTAACCCAGCAGCATCATGAAGACCAAGGAACTGTCCAAAAATGATGGATATGTATCAATCGGGTTTTTGGGTTAAGTTTTCAAACTGTGAAAAGGGTAACTACGGAGGCGCTAGTGAGACCCACAGCTCAGATAAGAGAACTGAAGAGAGGCGAGACATTGTTGGAGACATGGAAAAAGGTTCTATAAGGTCAATATTGAGAAGACCATCACCACAATGAACCATGGTGGTGGACGCTAGCATCACATTGAACATTACAGTGCACAGTGGTGGGGCAGTGGTGGCTTGACGGATAAGGCTCTGGGTTACTGATCGGAAGGTCAGGGGTTTAAGCCCCGGCACTGCCAAGCCGCCCCTGTTGGGCCCTTGAGCACAGCCCTTACACCTCTCTGCTCCAGGAGTGCTGTATCACGCTCTGACCCCAACCTCCTAACATGCTGGGGTATGCAAAGAAAAAGAATTTCACTGTGCTGTAACATACATGTGACAAATAAAGACTCATTATCATTCCCCTTGGTTGAAGATGTGCAAATGTTCAAGCCACTGTAATTAACCAATAGGCAACTATGTCTTTTTTTTATATATCTACTCTCCTATGTCAGTATATGTTAATATATATATATATATATATACATATATATATACATATATATATATTGGAATATAAGTGAATGTCAGTTTATGCTAAATATAACGCTGCAAACCCGTGTACGCTTGTATATCAGGTTTGCGTATAATTATATATTTATTAACACACGCTTACACTCATTTTCAAACAGGTGGAACTGCATCCCCAGCAGACCCATGGCTTTACAGAAGACATATGTCGCTGCACTCTTCTTCTTGGGACACAGCTTCAGTATCTAGCAACACAGAACACACTCTTAATCCACGCAACTGTGTGTTTATGGCTCGGTGTGTACATGCGGCTCAGAGCGCAAATGGCGCTGGTCTGGACTAATACAAGCTCTAAGATGAGATTCGTCTTAGAGTTGATATTAGACAGTGAAAGTCAACTGTAACACACATAATGCTGTATATACTGTATCGTGTGCTACAGGAGTCTATTCGAGTGATCTATATTGGCCTAGATGTGTTTTTCAAATGTCACAAACATTTCTGAGTATATGTATACCTATTGGTTAGATTTTCTAATTCTAGAGGATTTAACTCGCACCCTTCTCTCGACATTTAACCAAAAATGTTCATACAGGCTGTTCTTTTGACAGGCAGTGTATTATGTGAGCGTGTTTTTAATATCTTAGTGGGGAACAAATGTCCTCATTTGGCTTGGAATATCTAACAAGTTTGACCTTGTGGGGACAATCGAGCTAGTCTTCACGATTATATATTTATCCATCGTCTAAACCGCTTATCTTTTTCAGGGTCACGGGGAACCTGGAGTCTATCCCAGGGAGCATCGGGCACAAGGCGGGGTACACCCTGGACAGGGTGCCAGTCCATCGCAGGGGACAATCACATACACACTCACACACACATTCATACACTACGGACACTTTAGACACGCCAATCAGCCTACCATGCAGGTCTTTGGACTGGGGGAGGAAACCGGAGTACCCGGAGTAAACCCCCGCAGCACAGGGAGAACATGCAAACTCAGCACACATGCACAGGGCCGCTGCGGGAATCGAACCCCTGACCCCGGGGGTGTGAGGTGAACGGTTACTGGGGTTAAGGTTAGGGTTAGGTGTTTGTGTGTGTACGGCAGAGTTACCCACCACGATGAGGTCATTAAAGAGGAACACCTCTCTCTGATGGGACGCTTGTTTTTGTGGCTTGTTCACGTCGCTGACTTCGTAGAGACGACTGCAGCACACCAGCCTCCGATGTGGCACAGACAGGATCTGAGAGAGAGAGAAGTAAAGACAGACGAAACTACACTTCAGAGTGTGTGTGCGTTTAAACGCTGAGGGTTTGATGAAAAACTCGCACCATTCATACATTCAGTTCAGTTTCGAGGTGCAATCCTGAATAACGACCTCAACGAATGCTATAATGGGAAACACGGGTCTGTTTTCTGTTCCTGATTGGACGGTAGACTCACAGTCTTCATTCCCTGAATGTTCTGCTCCACCCTGGTGACGTAGGTCACATGGTCCTCGTTGGAGCGGAGCTCGCGCTGTTGGATGCGCTCATAAATGCCAGCCACCATCTCCCGTGGAATATCAGCCCCGTCGTCAACCCCTGAGAGAACCAGAGTAAAGTAGGGATTAGTTTGCAATTCTGTGAGAGAGAGAGAGAGAGAGAGAGAGAGAGAGAGAGAGAGAGAGAGAGAGAGAGAGAGAGAGAGAACGTTGCATGTTGTATGCATATAAATATAAACACATTTAGACTAGGGGTGTAACCATGACATCATGCACATCATGTAAATCAGCATTCTGTGAATTATTCATGCAGTTTCACTGTTTGAACACCAGAGTTCCCAATCTACTCAACACATAGAGCTCATAGAGACCCATGGAGAGACAGCACACCAGTCACATGATCACATTCTTTCATAGAAAGCCTGCGCCGTTACTGGGAATCATCTGCACTCGTGAAGTGATCGATAGCTCCGGATCACAACAACCGACATGCATTGGTGGCAGTGCTGGCTTAACGGTCAAGGCTCTTGGTTACAGATCAGAGGGTCGGGGGTTCAAGCCCCAGCACTGCTAAACTACCACAGTTGGGCCCTTGAGCAACCCTTAACTCTTTCTTCTCCAGGGGGCGCTGTATCATGGAGGACCCTGTGCTCTGACCCCAAATTCCCAACATGCTGAGATATGTGAAGAAAAAAGAATTTATATTTTTCTGTCCTCTAATATATATGTGATTTATAAAGACTCATTTTTATAGGTTGTATGGTTAAAGAGCACGTCACATGTCATGTAACCAATCAGTGACCAGTTAACAGAGCTGCTAGCCCCACCCACTTTGTTTGTACCATTGGTTCTTATATGAACAAATCTTATGAAGGAATAAAAAATTGTACAATATGAATCCATTATACATTTTTATATGTATGCTTGTAAAGTGAATTGCGATGGAAAACACTTCCGTAACTAATCCCTTCTTGCATTTTAAATCTACAGTATGTTCGACTCATCAGTTGGATTTTAAGGAAAGGGGTGGGGTTAATCAGCTCAGTTTTGACAAGAGGTGGGGCTAATTTCAAGGCCAGAGATTCATGCAAACAACAGAAGCATGATATGATGACAATGATAAGATTTATACACTGCAATATTGTGAAAAACTTCTTCCGAAGGAATCTGGAAAATCGAGTGTCTAGGGACACTTTTAAAACATTACAGTCCTTTTAACGGTGATGAGAATCAAAGTAAAATCACCTCGGAGGTTGCGTATAAAGTCCTCGAGGAGCATCTTGCGCTCGGGTTTGATATTAGGGCTGTACATGTCGGTGTTGAGCAGGACGATGGCGAAGGCCAGGATGAAGATGGTGTCGGGGTTGTGGAACTGCTGAACCACATCAGGGTTACACATACAGTACCGCTGACTGAGAGAGAGAGAGACAGAGAGAGATGAAAGGAAAATGAGTGCATGACAGTAGGTAAAAAAAAAAGGACAGATGAGAGCGCAGAAAAAAGGACAAGCGTGAAGGATAGCGTCGGTGCACTTAGTCTGCCTCATGCCTCAGGCTTGGCGGTTCATAATTTTTTTTCCATTAAGGCTCTTTGGTTCAGAATAACCCTCAGAGGATTTTAATTCTTCAACATATGCACACACACACACACACACACACACACACGGCTAAGTAATGTCATGCTTGAGAAGTCACAACATTTTATGTGTGGGCATTTTCTTTCCTCACTTACAGTAGAGGACTGTTTATGTCTTTTATAACGTAAGTGACGGAACAGGAACTAACTAGTGCTAAGGACGTTCCACAGCATTAAATGTAGCTATAAATGGATAAAACATATCACGTGTTGTTCTTTACTAAATGAAAATTGTAGCTAATCGTTGGCATTTCGCTGTGATATATCATGCCAGGATGTGCTGTTATAGGAAAATAATCAACTTCTTGTGCGTTTCTCACCTGAACGCTTCGATGAGCCTCTCCACCTTCTGAGCCTCTCCCTGTACACGCACATGAGCCTGGAACTTCCGGAGCGCCTCGTCCAGCTCCAGCAAGGAGAAGTCCATCTCATCCACTACACAGCTGGGAGACAGACAATGCAACATGAAAGCTGTGTGTTTGTACGGTTTTCATCGTAAGTAAAGCCTGTGGGGAAAAGTCAGTGATTCATAGTACAGTGATACAGAGCTTTACAACCGGACTTAAAGTCTAAAAACCTCCGGTGCCATCTGACGTCTGGAATCAGGTTCAGAAGTTCCTCCGAGTGACTCTGCTCACCTGACCTTCATCAAGCTTTTATTTATTAAAGCTGTCGTGAAGAAGGAAATAGTGAAGGAAGCTGTTCATTGAAGGAAAATGAAATGAGGAATTAGAGAAATGAACGCGATGAAAGAATGACGGAAAGAAAGAAAAAACAGGAGGCAGCAGAAGAAAGAGAAATAAAGAAGCGTGAAAGAGAAGGGATGAGAGAAGCAATAAAGAGAAAGAATGAAGAGAAAAAGATAACTGACTGAAAGATGGAGAAAGAGAGAAGCAAAGAATAAAGTGACAGAACGAAAGAAAGAAAGAAAGAAAGAAAGAAAGAAAGAAAGAAAGAAAGAAAGAAAGAAAGAAAGAAAGAAAGAAAGAAAGAAAGAAAGAAAGAAAGAAAGAAAGAAAGAAAGGAAGAACGAAAGAAAGGGAAAATAAATGGACGGAGGGATTTACAAAGGTAAGAAAAATATTTGAAAAAGAGAAAAGCAAAGAGAAAAAGGAGAACGAAGAAAGAAAGAGAAACAATGAAATAAAGAAAAAGAATGAAGAGGAAAAAAGATAATTGATTGAAAGATGGAAAAAGAGAGAAGCAATGAAAAAGAAAGAGAGAAACAAAGAAATAAAGAAAATTAATGAACCGGAAAAAATTGCCTGAAAGAGAGAAAAATATAGAAGCAAAGAGAAAAAAGAATGAAGAGAAAATGAAAATGGGCAGAAATATGGGAAAAAAAGTGTGAAGCAAATATAATAAAAAAAGAAAGAAAGAAAGAAGAAAGAAAGAAAGAAAGAAAGAAAGAAAGAAAGAAAGAAAGAAAAGAAAGAAAGAAAGAAAGAAAGAAAGAAAGGAAATATATGGACAGAGGGATGGACAAAGGTGAGAAACAGAAATATGGAAAAAGGAGATGCAAGGAGAAAAATGAGAAAGAAAAAAAGAAAGAAAGAAAGAAAGAAAAACAAAGAAAGAAAGAGAAAAAGAAAACTGACTGAAAGATGGAAAAAAGTGTGAAGCGAAGAGAAGAAAGAAAGAAAAAGAGAAAGAAAGAGAAAATAAATGGATGGAAGGATGGACAAAGGTCAGAAAAAGAAATTTGGAAAAAAGAGAAGCAAGGAGAAAAATGTGAAAGAAAGAAAGAAAGAAAGAAAGAAAGAAAGAAAGAAAGAAAGAATGAAGAGAAAAAGAAAATTGATTGAAAGATGAGAAAAAGTGTGATGCGAAGACAAAAAAGAAAGAATTGTAAAAGATAAGATGAGAGAGAGAGAATGCGAAAGTAACAGAAAGAAAGATGAGAATGAGAACAAACGAAAAAAAAAGTTGTGTTTAAGTTCAGTTTCTGTAAAGTTACTTGTAATAACTTACAATTATATATATATATATATATATATATATATATATATATATATATATATATATATATATAATCATTTACTCTTACAGCCTGCTAATGGCTGAATTTCTGCTACAGTTCTGGAGAAGAACATTAACCATACTTAAAGAAACCATAAAGATCTTTTGATGACTCCGTCTTACAATAATTCTACTGAAATTTGAAATAAAACATTGATCTTTTTTCATAAAGAAACTAAACAAAGCAAAAAAGTTCAGAAATAAACAGCCCGCTCACTCAAGAACATCTCTGTTGAACTGTCTCTTGCTGTTTCCCAGGAACTCTCCAATCATCTGCCGGCTTAAGCCCTTCCTCTGCAGCAGGAAGTGAGCCACGCCTATGGCCGTGTCAGGGATGAACCCTCGCGAGATCAGGAACTGGACGCCTTTGTCTGGGTTTCTGCACACAAGGCGAAGTGGGTCTGAGCACCGAGTGTGCCGTTAATTACACTTCAACCGAGGACCACAATCCTTTGAGGTTTCACTGTGTGTATGTGGTAAGACATGTAAATGTTCTGAACATCATACAGTCAGACGTCAGCGTTAGTCAGCACTCTGTTTCACCAAAAGAATGTACGTGTCGTCAGTGACATCAGTTATTCGTTCATTTATCTTCAGTAACCAACTAAAGTCCGAGTAAAGCTCTTTCAATTCTAGAGCGCAGGTTTTCAGACGTGTCTGACATTTTTCATGTGCTCCACTCCGGAGCATTTTCAGCGCAGAGCTGCCAGAGCCTGTAATTTACATCTGTTTTTAGAACATATGAAGCAGCAACCGAGCAACTGTTACTGAGCATCGAGCGCATTCGAGAGCTTTTTATATGCACACAGAAGCCAAACAAGCCAGTGTCCGTTTTTCTTTCTGACCTCAAACACTGAACGTTGTGTGGTGAAGAGCGGGAGGTCGCTCTTTAGATGACATCGATGCAGCACTCGACTCACTCAGGGTTTAACGTCGTCTCATTTAGTCTTCATGTCCAGGATTTGGACTTCATAATAATACCCATTAGCGTAATTCTGTTGCTGTTGGTTGCTACAGTTCACAACTTGGCAGAGGAACACTTAATAGCTCTCGGTCTGTGAGAAATCAATATCTAACTGCGATGGAAGGTAATTTATATACTTATATACTTGTATTCCTTTTAGCACAAGATAAACTAAAGTATGAGGACAGAGGTTCTCCCCGTGCTGCGGCGGTTTCCTCCCCCAGTCCAAAGACATGCATGGTGGGTTGATTGGCGTGTCTAAAGTGTCCATAGTGTATGAATGGGTGTGTATGTGTGTGTGATTGTGCCCTGCGATGAACTGGCATCCTGTCCAGGGTGTACCCCGCCTTGTGCCCAATGAGTCCTGGGTTAGGCTCCAGGTTCCCCGCGACCCTGAAGAAGGAATAAGCGGTTGAAGATGAGATGAGATGAGATGAGATGAGATGAGGACAGAGTAGCGCTGAGCGGTAACACGAGCAGCAGGCTTATGTAAGCCACAGCTGGCGGATCAGCTGGACTACGACCGCGGTGTTCTCTAATGACTCTTGCATAGCATATGGACCCTGCTGAGGAACATCTGCCTCTCTCTGCATCCTGCCCAGACTCCACAGTGCACTCCACCCTCAGACTTCGCCACGGGATGTCCCAGAACCTTCCTTTAACTCAATCCTGATCCAGCTCAAAAGTGTTTGCACTAATGATGCATTTATTTTCCAACTTTACTCAGATCGCATGTCTCCTACTGTAGGTCCTGCTCTGTATGAGCTCTGAGTACTTTCAGTCATTATTAATATTATTATTATCTATATCATGCTGTTGCGGTAATTCTGAAAAGATTGATGTTTAAAGGTTCAACAGTGAAAGCAGGAGGAATGTAGAAACAGCGAACTGATAAGAAACTCTAAAGAGTGTTCCTTTATTCGTAAGAATATCTTCTCCGCTTTTCCCGATTACAACCGCGCCCACGAGTCCTGCTTAGGGCTGTGACTGTACAGCGATTGCATTTCAGTGTGGCACGACTGCAACGCAGTGATAAAAGTGAAATGCTGTACAGTGCAACCAAATATTCGTGATTGCGATTGACTTCTTATCAGCCAGCATTATATTCTTAAAAAGAAATACCTGTTTCAGGTTGTTGTTGTTTTACTTGGCGTGATTGTACTGTTTGGAGTGGATCGTGAATTTGCAGATGATCTCTGTATGTGTCCGTGCATTTAACTTCCTGGTTCAACCATTATTTATTATTACTGCAAGATATAAGATATAATTTATTTGCAAATCAAATAAAGCTAGAAACGCCACTAGCATCGGGTAAGACAATCACCTGTTACAGCCTTTAGATTTAATAATTATAGACTTTATTGTTATTATTATTATTATTATTATTATTATTATTATTATTATTATTATTTCGATAGATAGTGTATCTTTAAATGGAAAGGATAAATGTTAGTTTTTTTTCTTGGTTATGGCTTCCGTTTTTCTTGAAAAAGGAAAGGAAACAGTAAATTCAAAGTCATACTTGGTGGAGGAAGTGACATGAAAAACCACGTAGCCATCAGTTACGACGTATTTCAGGGGGAAAAGGAATATATTTTCTCCATCAACCAAACAAGTTCACAGAATAGCCAGGTAGTTGATTAGACTAGATATATGTAGTTATAAGTAGCATGACCCTGCTGGAAAAAAAAGAAACCATATAGAAACCATCGCAGAAATTGTAGTGGTTTCCACTACAAATACCATTACAAACCATCAGCTCTTAACCATTAGAACCATTACTAAATGGTTTCCGTTAAGTATTAGGATGTATTAAAGATGTAGATCCTTAATGGTATACACTAGGCATAACATGCTACCCATAGAAGGCAACAAATTACCAATAGAGACCGACAGGGACCATTACAGTTTCCATTAAAACCAATATAATTCCCATCAAAACCATTGCAATCGTTTCTTGTAAGTTTATTTCTAAATGTATCACCAAACTACGTCAATACTAAGTTACAATCAGGCATACAATATAAGCATCTCTTTTATTTTAAACCCATTTTGCTTACTACAGCTAATGTTCCCATGCAGCCAGCCACATTGAATTTTCAATCATGTGACTGCTCCGAAAAACCAAGACGGGCTATTTCCCGGGCAAGAGACGCCAACTTCCTAGACTGCATCCCGTGGGGGTTTTCCAAAAGGAGGCAGGACTCATTCCCTCTTCATGCAGACTGGAATTATAACTATTCTTGTCTCACAAAGAACATTCTTCATCGAACTGTCAATATTTGGCTGAGGTGTGTCTCAGAGGGCAGGTGATACGCCCAGACGTCTACACGTCTCGCCACCACTCTCCAAACCTGAGGCCACAACTGTGGACAAAAACAGGTCTCACGAGTCTCATGCATTAATCACTACCTCATCTGTGTGCATTAGTCAGCTATTAATGTACAGTACTAATATAGCATAGTATAATACAATACTCACTTTATTGTTCTACTTGATGCTGTCAGAAGATTAAGTCTAGCTCTAAGTGTGTGGAAGTACAACCAACTTAGGCAGTTAGAGTAACTGACACGTACTCTTGACTCTCTTAACAGCACTGCGTAGTTCTCAGGTTTTAAAATGCATGTAAAAAACAGTCCTGCTGCCACGAAGATTCAGTCCCAACCAGAAATAAATCATCTCTTAAAGCTTATTAGCATAGCAGTGCTGCCCGGAGTTATCTTTCCAGACAACTGTGTATTTATACTATATGACCAGTCATTCAAAAACTAGTCAGTATGTCAAAATCTCTTTTAGGACATTGCTATTTTTAGTCTGTGCAGCAAAGAATGCATCAAATCGGACTTACACTCAGAGTCACTGGCTCCAAATGTTCAGGTTCAGCGCTTTTTCAGGCTGTAAATGTGCAATTAATGTGGCAAATAATAAATCTATGCTATTTAAGGATGCACCAGTTTTTAAAATGTATTCATGTGGACGAGCTGGCAGCTCTGCTGAAATTACTTCTGGAACTGAGAGCGCACAGCGAGGCACAGAGGCTCCGTATAGCTGGATGGATGGATGGATGGATGGATGGATGGAGGATGGATGGAGGATGCAATGTCTAGAGCAGTATTCGTAAATGCATCTTTGAGCTGGCTTGTGCTGATTATCTGACTTTAACCATTAGAATTCACTTACAATACGTGGATTTTATGTACGTTTTATTTTGCTAAAGGAGGAATTCGAGCAGTAGGAACTCATTTCTGGAACAGGCAGAAGTGGGAAGTGGTTCCCAAGCGGTGTAAGAGAAAAGCCTTATTGTCAGGAGATTGAAAATCCGAATCCGGGCAATGCCACAGCAATCCGTAGCCGGCGGTCCAAGAGAGGAAAACTGGCCACTCTGTCTTACTCGGAGGGACGGCAAAAACAGACTTGTGTACACCTTTACACTTATAAGCGATATCAAATTCTTAGTGGTCCATCAAAGAAAAAATAATTTCCCAGAAATATTTCCAACTAATCGATAAAACCCAATAATAATCAATCATTAAAATAATCGACAACGGATTTCATTATGGATTTAGTCGGGTCTGTCACGTCACTATTGACCCTACCACTAGTCTATGCAACCCTTAGTATGCGGATCTGTCAACGATGGCGGTACCCCACCGAGCGTTTTAGAAATGTTCTTGAACACTCCAGTTTCTTTCTTTTAATCAATGGCTTTAACACAAGGTCAACGACTTTCATTCCGGTGACCACTTTAATATCTGCTGACTCTTTAACTTCCGTAAAATGCAAATACACGGTTCATTAGTCAGTCTTTTTGCGACCCCTCATCCCCACCCCCTTCCAAATACCCCCCCACCCCAAAACCTGAAAAACGTCCTGAATGTGACCGATGGCTGAAGAGCTCACCTGGTTACCGTGGCACCCATAGAGATGCTCACGTCGACCGTATTAAAAGGAAGATGTGCTAGCGTGTCAGTACAATGGCTGTGTGTGTGTGTGTGTGTGAGAATGTGTCAGTGTGTAGTTACATATTAATGTCGTGTGAAAAGGGAATAGAGACGTGATCGGAGCAAGCAGGCCGCTCTTGTTTTGAGAAACAAATGTTCTGAGTGGGAGGCTAGCGAGATGTGTGAAACAAACAAATGCTAATTTTCGCCTTTTTTTGTCTTTGGTGAAAAAAAAAAGAAGAGGCATATAATGTAGTCATTCTTTAGTCATTACAGCCCATAATATTACACAACATACAGTATAGAAGTGTCTATATTAGTTTGTGTTGGATTTGCAGCTCCAAATCACAGGTTTATATTAATTGCGCTAATACATTATCATGTCTATAGTAACAGCTTCAGTAGCACAGGATCTTCGCACAAATTCTTTAAAAAAAAAAAAAGTGTTTAATTGTTGATATGGTGATGCTTTCAGTGAGGAGATTTAAATTCTGCATTTTTTTCTGAAGGAGTCTCCAGTGTCAGTGCTTTGTAACAGTCAGAGATAAAGCTGTTAGAGAGAGAGAGGGGGGGGGGGGGGGGGAGAGGGAGAGAGGGAGAGAGAGAGAGAGAGAGAGAGAGAGAGAGAGGGAGGAAAAAACGAGCAGTTGTTGAGAGAACTGAATTTTTATAGCTGTTATAACGTAAGAGATAACGCAACTATTTTTTTTTGCCTTTGTTTAATCTAAAGGGACAGAATCCTCATTCACCTCACAACGTAATTTTATTTATTAACATAGTTTTTTTGTCACGATGTAGAACTTTTATCCTGTGTAATTACAGTCGAACAATAGAACCTTAAACGTTAAGTTTATTATCCAGTAATTCATCTTAAAGCATATTATTCTGAGCACAATTAATTCCTCAGTAACTACAAGGATGTATGCACTTACAAGATGGAACTCCAAGCCACAATTTAGACTGGCATTAATGAAAACTGCAGTGTATTCAACAGAGGTCGGAAAAGTACTGTACCTGAATTCTTCGCTCAGGTACAAACGCAATGACTCATCGATATAAATCCTGAAGTGCAGCTTAAAATTCTTTTCTTACGTTAAAGCAGAAAACTTGTACATTTACTTAAAAGTACAAACAAAGGAAAAGACAACTGCCTGAGTTTAAAGTTTTTAGTTCCTTATGGTAAATTAGTGTCTCTTTCACCACAGAACCAAGGGACAAGGGAAATCGTTCAGATCAGATAGATTACAGTGATGGGTATGACGCCTCATTCTTGCTGTAACATCTCTTAAAGTTTCAATTTGGTAGGAATTATATGGATTCCTTAAAGCTCCTTAAGGTCTGATGCTAAAGAGACACTTGATGACTTTATAAATGTGTGATTATAGAGATTTTTGAAAATGTATTGAATAAAATGTAGATTCTGTTTCTTCTGAAATCTAGGAAATGAAAGTAATGTGCAGAGACTTAAAACCAGACTTAAGTAATCGTGCTTCACACGTCTGGTACTCACATGTTAAACAGGTTGAGTCCGATGCGGTATAGACGCTTGCGTGCTACGTCTGTGGAGAGTGTCCCACAGTGCGTGTCTGGGCAGTGCGCACGCGGTAAGGACATGATCATGTTCTCGCACGCCGAGGTGGATGTGCTGCTGCTGCTGATTGGCTCGGAGCTGTTCTCTGACGCACTCTGATTAGTCAGCGGCTTCTCCCAGGCTGACTGTGCAGATTCTGCTTCATCACCAGTCGGCCGCTGATCCAGCGCTATCTCATCATTAGGGGGCGGGGCTGGGAACTCAGACTCCGCCGTGGTGGACGATTCTGATTGACCCCCGCTCTGCACCCTTGCTTGAGGCTCTGTGGCAGTTTCCTTGGAGATACCGTTGCCTAGGGACACGGACTCGAGCACAGAGGAGGACAGGCGAAAGTTGTGGTTGTCGATTTGTACTGTCACGTCTCTGAAGGCCATCATGAGCTTGCTGGCGCTGCGAGGAATGTTTTCCGCACAGGCGTTCTGTGTGGCCTCTTGAAGGGTGGTAGGGTCCATCGGTAGTCCCTCTGTGGCTGGTCCAGGAGGTGTAGTCACCCCTGGTGACCTTGCCCCATCCTCGTCACCGACAGAAGTCCAGTTGCTTAAGGCCTCATCTATGGAGCGGGCTAAGGACTGCACCTGAAATGTAAAATATAACAGAATGGAAGAGAATACTGTGGCAATCAAAATTATTCAACCCCCATTGCAAATCAGATTTATTGTCAAAATTTCACCTGTGTGCAATGAACAAATCAAACAAAAGCAACTGAAATAGTTCAACACAACGAATGCTTCAAGTGGTTTACCCAAATTCAACTGAAAATGCCTTTCTCCAGTCTCAAAATTATTCAACCTCTTCATGGCAAGCATCTTTAGTACTTAGTAGAGCACCCTTTTGCAAACGAGATGCATAGTCAGACACCAGATTCAGGCAGCGTTCCTGAGGAATCTTAGCCGTTCCTCATGAGCCAAGACCTCCAGTTCAGTAATATTCTTAGGCACACATGCTGCAACCACCTTCTTCAAATCCCATCGGAGATTTTCTATGGGGTTCAAGTCAGGTGACTGTGATGGCCCTGTAGAATCTTCCAGGACTTCTTCTGCAACCAAGCCTTGGTGGAATTTGAGGTATGCTTGGGATAATTGTCCTGATGGAAGGTCCGATGAAGCCCAAGTGTCAGCTTCCTCACAGACGGCATGATGTTTTCTCCTAGGATTTCCTGATACTTCAATGAATCCATCTCACATTCCACACGCTGCAGGTTTCCAGTGCCAGAGGATGCAAAGCAGCCCCAGAGCATCACCGAACCACCACCATGCTTGACTGTGTACAGAGTGTTCTTTCATCATTCTTTTTTACTCCAGACATACAGCTGATCCATCGTGCCGAAAAGTTCCAGTTTTGTTTCATTGCTCCACAGAACAGAATCCCGAAACTTCTGTGGCTTATTTATATGATTTTGAGCCGACTTTTCTTGTGCTTTTGGGTCAGTAGTGGTGTACGTCTCGGAGGTCTGGCATGGAAACCTTCTGCGTTTAGTACGCACCTCACTGTGCTCACTGAAACCTCAGTGCCTGTTGCCACCATGTCTTGCTGGCATCTGCTCTTTTGCAGTCACTTGAGAGTTTTTCACAACCCGCCTTCTCAGAAATCTGCTTACAGCCGTTGATGGCTTCCTATTTGTGCCCTGTCCAGGTATTTGATATATTTTCTACCCCTAGCCAGTTCAGGTATTTCATGTGTTCCAGCTCAAGCACACCTGGTGCAACTACTGAAGCCCTTGATTAATCACATCAGGTGTGCTTGAGACAACATCTGTTTTGTATATTTGTGCTGTTGTGAGGGATTCTATTCAGGGGGTTGAATTATTTTGAGACTGAAGAAGTCATTATAAGTTGCATTTTCAGTTGAATTTGGGGAAACTTGAAGCATTTGTTGCGTTGAACTATTTCAGTTGCTTTTTTTTTTTAATTTGTTCATTGCAAACAGCTGAAAGTCTGCAAATTTCGACAATAAAACTGATTTGCACTGGGAATTGAGTCATTTTGATTGCAACTGTAGATGTGAAGTGACAAATCCAAATGATCGGTTTGAATCATTCCTCATTCCAATCCTTGGTTTTTTCAGTTTCTCACTCACAACTTTAGTCCGATCTGCAATTAGTTAATTTACTGTTCCTCGGGCAAAAATGGAAGGAGAACTTGTAACCATGGTGTCTTCTTATCCGGTCATGTACAACCTCTTACTAAATATGTATAGAGACAATATGAATAAAAATAAAGGCAGTGTCTGCTATTCCACAGGACAGTCCATGCCCCGAAATGACAACAGCAGACAACGGTCCTAACGTGACTATGAGACAATGTGAATGTAATGCAAGAATGAATAAGAACTGTATAGGAGCTTTATCAGTTAGAAGCTGTACCTGTTCGCTGAAGGTGTCCTCCAGGTTTGTGAGTGTGTTAGTGGCACCTGCAGACAGCGAGCTGGAGTGTGTGAGTGGGATACCCATGAGAGAACAACCCTCCATCAGCGCACGCTCAGCAGAGAAGCCGTCTCTCTGCACCCGCACCCTGCGCACAGACATGCGTCGCGGAATGCCGCTCTCCAGAACCGAGTTACGTATCTTCTGGAAGTTCTTGCTGAGCTGGTACTGACGGAACGCCGTCTGGATCTTACAGGCAGCGCGACGGGAGATCAGCGCACCACCGTACTTCTGCTCCAAATCCTCGATCTGCAGCAAAACACAGAGCAGAGAGAGAGAGAGAGAGAGAGAGAGAGAGAGAGAAGAAAATAGAAACAGAGATAAAGTGATGATTTTGTGGCAGCATACCAGGATGAACACATAACACATTCACACTCCTTCGCACTGGAAAGGTTATTTACTTTACTTTTTCACTTGTTACCATGGAAACATGCTTGATCACCAACCTTTATTAACAGCAAGCTGATTTTAGCAAAGCCTCCCACGTACAGCAGCGTGTAACCCTTTCTCTTTAAGTTCAAACTCCAATGGAGTAGATAATTAATTTGTGTAAAAAAAAATTGTAAAAAAAAAAACCTAAACTCCCTGATATGTATGTGTGTGTAAAAATTGAAAACACTCACAAAAATATATAGAAGATTATTATGGAGGATTCTGTCTTTCATGCGGACAATTTAGCAGGTCTTACCTCAATAAACGTGCAATTTGGTTAGTTAGTTACATTTATATAGCGCTTTTCTAGACATTCAAAGCACTTTACATAGTATGTGGGGGGTCTCCTCAACCAACACTAGTGTGTAGCATCCACCTGGATGATGCAATGGCAGCCATAGTGCAGCAGAACTCCCACCACACACCAGCTATTAGTGAAGAGGAGAGAGTGATGTAGCCAATTCAGAGATGGGGATTATTAGGGGGCCATGATAGGGAAGGGACAATGGGGGAATTTCACCAGGACCCCGGGGTTACACCCCTACGATAAGTGTCCTGGGACTTTTGATGACCACACAGAGTCAGGACTTCAGGCTCATCAAAAGGACAGTGCTGTTTTCTCAGTATAGTGTCACCGTCACTATACTGGGGCATTAAGCCCCACACAGGCCACAGGGTGAGCACCCCCTGCTGGCCTCACTAATACCACAGCAACGTTAGTTTCCCTCAAGAGGTCTCCCATCCAGGTACTACCCAGGCTCAACCCTGCTTAGTGGGAAACCTGGCGAGAACTGCATGGAGATACAGCGCTGGCCGTATTTGGGATGTTTCTATAAAAAAGCGTAAAATACATGGATGAGTAAAAGTAAATATATTATTTTAGACCCACATTGTGATTTACTAAAACTGAAAGTGTTGCTATCTTAGAATATTAACAGAATATTAACAGGAATCGTTTTAGAGACGATTCCTTAATATGACCTTAGAGTGGTAAGATACAGTAACATGTACTGTAAGAAATAAAAAAATGATGAAACATCCTGCTATAGGAACATAATATAATCAACAACATGGCGGTGGAGACGCAGCTCATTATTTTCCTATAACAGCACATACTTTTATCATCTTTTATACATATTATACCACAACAGTTGTCACTGAGTGCAATATTCTATTTGATTAAAAATGGCATGTTTTATCTGTTTATAGTTACACTTCATGTTGTGGAACATCCGAGAAGCAAGTTCCTTCCTATCAGCACTTAGGTTATAAACATTCATTCACTCACCAACCTCTGTTTTATTTTCTCGCTCTTGACATTAATAAGACAATTAAAAATTTCAGCTTGGGATATTACAGAGAAATGGAAAGCGTGAACTCTTCTTTCCTGAAGACTCTCTTCTGAAGTTACACCTTCACACTGACACCGGAGACTCCTTCCATAAATGCTAAATGAGTTTTACCGTTTCTCACAGAAAACGTGTATACTATAGAAACAACGAACTGTTAGGAATACAGTACGTGAATATACAGTAAACCTGCCGACATTTCGTTCCTGGCTCAGCTCGACCGCGATTAAAGAGCTATATATATGTGCGTGATCAAAAGCACACACTCGTGGCTACAGTCTTCGCTTTTGCGTAGACATCATCGTTTTTTTTTTCACAGCCTTTCATCAGTGTTATATAAACGACACGTAGTTTTGCATACCTGCGGCAGGTTTCAGGTTTACTCTTCCACGAGATCCAAACTCAGCATGGCTACGCACAATAATTAGCACATGCAAGAATCTCATTTAAATCGTGTTTCCGCCCCCTACTTTCCACATGACGGTAATAATCACCTCACACCCACTACCTTCACACACAATTTAACACCCTGTACACACAAATGCGCAACTTTATATATATATATATATATATATATATATATATATATATATATATATATATATATATATATATATATATATATATATATATATATATATATATATATATATATATATATAGAGAGAGAGAGAGAGAGAGAGAGAGAGAGTCTTATAGAATCTTACTGCGTTCTGACCATGTCCTTCACAGATACACTATAATTACTGAAACTGTTCAAATTTACTTGCTTAACTAGTAAGTTTAGTGAGTGTGGTGTTACAGTAAAATTTTTCATACTTATTTTATTATTAATCTTATTATTTATTTTTAGGGTGCACGGTGGCTTTATTGTAGGTTAGCACGTTCGCCTCACACCTCCAGGGTCCGGGGTTCGATTCCCACCGGGGCCATGTGGGAGTTTGCATGTTCTCCCCGTGCTGCGGGGGTTTCCTCCAGGTACTCCGGTTTCCTCCCCCAGTCCAAAGACATGCATGGTAGGCTGATTGGTGTGTCTAAATTGTCCATAGTGTATGAATGGGTGTGTGAGTGTGTATGTGATTGTGCCCTGCGATGGACTGGCACCCTGTCCAGGGTGTACCCCGCCTTGTGCCCGATGGCTCCAGTTTCCCTGCGACCCTGAAGAAGCAATAAGCTGTTGAAGATGAATGGATGGATGGATTATTTATTGTTTGCTTTTTCCATCTAGCCTTCAGGAACGTATTGAAATCGTCCTCATGGCTGGATCAGGAAACTGTCGCAAGCTTGTGATGGACTTTAACAGGAAACAGGCCGAGCACATCACACACGACACAACTGACAACTGACGTGGTACTGGCAAACACCGCCCCCTGTGTGTGGAGACTTTCGGGACACTCTGTAGTTACAAAATGTTATCTAATCATGAGGTATTTAACCATGCCCTCTTCGTTCTAACAGCTGGAACATGTTTGGAATTTCAAGCCCTGGATTATTAAAGGTGTGATTGTGTAAAATGACCCTTGAAAGCAGATTTGCTAACAAGGTCTTCAGAGAATAGTCTTTCATGTAAAATAAATTAATAAATAAAAAAGCTGTCTGTTTTGCACATTGGCTGTAATTTACATGCAATGTTAGACCTTTTCTACCCGAAGCTCTGTTTATGCAAAATGATTATGACCCACAATGCAATTTACTACCGTGTTTTTTTCATATACTGTGTGTGTAAACCAGATGTATTCGAAATTTCCTCAAACTATCTCAGTGTATACGTATAAAAACAGGCCAAGCCATTCCATCTACCCAGGACTTTTATCGCCTATTATTAACTAGCACCTAAAATAAAATTGCATGGAACCAGGTGAAAAATATCTCTTATGATCCAGAAGTCCTGACAACCCCTAGAGGAATAATTCGCAGTCCTACCCTCAGTATAATCCTTTAACACATTGCTTTAATGTTTAATGTCCTTGCTGAAACTATGAAATCTTTCCAGACAAATGAGTGGAAAAATGTGCCAGGTTTCAGGAGTCAGTCGCCAGATTTGAACCCAGCTGAGCAGCATTTCACTTTCAGAAGAGGAGACTGAAAGGAGAAACTCCCCTGAAACGAACAACAACTGAAAGAGGCTGCGGTAAAAGCCTGGAAAAGCAACACAAAAGAAGAAACCGACAATTTGGTGACGTCTAGATTTATCCGTTCCTATACTTTTGTGCGCCTAAAAATTGGGGAGTCTGATACAAAAGGTCCTATGTTTTATGTTGTTTAACACATATAGATGTAAACAACCAGAAATAAAAGCTAAAATCCTAATCTCTCGTTTATATCCATCTTTTGATCTCAAACCCAAATATCTTTGGACAAATTAACCGGTCTTGCCGTTCCAATAGTTTTGATGGGGACTGTATTTATTTTTTAAAATATATATTTTCCATCTCGCCCCTCACTTGCACGCCACAATTTGAATAACCCTAATGTAAACTGATACAACTGAATAGCAGGTATTAAATTTGGAGAAACATATTTTTGACAAAATGACAGTTTATAATAAGACAGATTATTTAAATCAGCGGTCCCCAACCTTTCTTGCACCACGGACCGGTTTAATATCAGACAGTATTTTCACGGACCGGCCTTTAAGGTGTGGCGGATAAATACAACTAAATAAAATGATAGGACCGGCATAAAAACTGGCATATTTTTTAAAATATAATAATAAACGTGAATCCAATGTGAAATCGCAACTTTATTAGCAGCGTCCTCGTAACATCCTCTCTCCCCTTAACGCTCTCGTCTCTGCTATGGTAAGTTTTATTCGCACGTATCCGAGACAAGCGTCTTGACATGCGTCAAGAGTGAGTCGTAGAAGGATGGAACGGAGAGAATCCGCTCATTTTTCAGATCCAGATAATAAATAAAACGGAAATAATTTAAGTTATTTATTCTTTCTGTGCCGCCCGGTACCAAATGACTCACGGACCGGTACCGGTCCGCGGACCGTGGGTTGGGGACAGCTGATTTAAATGACGTCTTAGTATCTCAAAATAATCAGAATGTTTGTAAAAAATGATGATCTCCTGTTACTCACACTCTGACCTACGACGCCACGAGCATTTCATCAGTGTCTAATTAACATAATACACTCTTTTATTTTGCAGTCATTATTTTTCATTTTGAAAAGTCTTTTTGACGCGCCTCGTCAGCTTTAATCTAAAACACGAGGTTTAGTTTCAGGGAGCCTCTTTATTATACAAATTTGCTGTGGCTATCAAGAGCCTGTACAGTATGTGTTGTTTCCTCCCTCTACTTTGCACATGACATTATTCACACAGTTAACTTTTTGTAAATCACTTGCAGCATACACACTAACTGCAAATGTAATTGATGTCATCGCGCTACTGTTTATTTGGCATCTTGGTATATCAGGGTCTCGGTCTACTTTAGGGCCTCATAGTACCACACACTTACCCAGTTAATACCTAGAACTCAGAAGCCTCTACAAGGAGCCGTTACCAGTAGGGTTCATGGGTAGTATACCTGTTTTTGTTTGAGATCAGGAGAGAGCTCGTAGTCCGGCGTGTGTGAACAGGATGCAGGGCTCAACTGAGCAGCGTCCTTCTGGTCTTTCTCATCCTCTCTTTCAGCTGGATGGACTGAACTGCTGAATGGACAAAGACTTGTGATTACGCAATGTAGCACAAAACACGTGAAAACACCAAACGATTATGATTGTGTCAAAGTCTGATGAGCTCGAGCACTGTCCTGTTGAATTTCTGTAGCTATATTTAGAGTCTATACAGTACAAGGGTTGTATTCAGAGTGTATTCCGAGGAGACTTAATCCCATGAAGTGAGGAATTAATACTGAAATTAAACACACCGGTATAACGATCCCAACAGGATGGGATTTGGTTTCTCAGTTCACACCTTGATTAATTGTAAATTCTGATTTAGCATCCACAATGCGATTTACTCATTTACTGTGTCTATAATCGAATATGACCGAACAGCAGGTATTAAATTTGGGGAAGCTTCATTCCTCCAGTTGAAGTTTAAAAATACGACAGCATAAAGTTGCTTCCATCACGTTAGACACCTTCACAGCTCCGATGTCGACAGCATTTCAACGCATAGCATTTCACCGTTACAGCGTGTAGCACAACAAATGAAAACACCAGATGATCAAGTCCTGTAGCTATGTTTAGGCTGTATAACTGCTCAAGGGCCCTATTCGGAGGAGAGTTAATCACACATAGTGAGGAGTTAATACTGGAATTATGCACACTGGTAGAATTAATATCTGGATTTAAGAGCTGCTCTGAGGGATTTGCCCAAAACAGTGGCATGTCTTAGTTCTGACTCAAAGCTCTCTCGTGCATTAGTTACTCTGGAGATATCCAGTATTAAGCCCAGTACCACCGTTTGACAATCTGTTATAACCACAATGTTCCAGGCTAAAGTTCATGTTTGGGTAAAATATAAAAGCACATCATATTCAATCTATCAAAATGTCAGTCCTGTGTGCTTACTGTAGATCTCAGCAGTGAGATAATTAACGTGGGTGGACTGCTAAATGTAGACACATTTTCAGAGATGGCAAATTAATGTGTTTATCCAGAACTATTTATGACTATCAGGCTCAAAATATTTTCCATTGTATATATCATGTTATTGTTAGGGGTTTATTCGAACCTTTGTCTCATGGGGAGATCATTGTGTTTTCCTACCTACGGATTTATTAAATGTGTGGGAACACACATTTCGGATGCATTTTTAAAAGGAACTTGGTGTAAATCTGTCTGCTGACTGTAAGGCAAATTGAATTTACAATAAAAGCATTGGCAAGCCCTTGAGTGAATTTTTTTTTTCTTGATTTAAAGCTTTATGGGGAAGAGCTCATTTGCAGGTTGGGAAAAATTACACTAGAAGTCTGAAAAATCATTCGTGGATACCAGGGAAATGCACAGCATGTGCAGGATACATTGGCGAGAGCACATTAAGAGCTTTAAATGTAGAACAGGGGTGGTAGAAATATGAGAATTCCTTTCTCAAATAAAAGCGCAAATTTTAAAGTATCTATAAAAAATTCGGGACAAAAAAAATGGGGGGAAAATATTGTGGTTGAAACATAAAGCTCACTAAAAAGTGTTAGAAATCAAAACAACTACTAGACAGAATGGTATGAAGACTGATTCCCCAAAACAGTGCATCGTTTCTTTAAATTAGATTTTGAGTCATTTGTAACCAAATCCAATATTTAGAAGATCTCACAGTTCATTCTAATGAGCATATAATTAGAGCAGTACAGGGAGGAAAAAAAGACAAAGTTAATCCTTGTAATTCTCTTTCTGCATAAAAATGTTATATTTCCTTTGAAGGAGGCAAATAGAAATGGATAATAATCTGTGTTCGACTTTAATATCTTTAAAAGTACAGTTACAACTTGGAAATTTCTAAAATTTTTTTTTAATTATATATATATATATATATATATATATATATATATATATATATATATATATATATATATATATATATATATATATATATATATATATATATATATATATATATATATACAGTGGTGTGAAAAAGTGTTTGCCCCCTTCCTCATTTCCTGTTCCTTTGCATGTTTGTCACACTTAAGTGTTTCGGAACATCAAACCAATTTAAACAATAGTCAAGGACAACACAAGTAAACACAAAATGCAATTTGTAAATGAAGGTGTTTATTATTAAAGGTGAAAAAAATCCAAACCATCATGGCCCTGTGAGAAAAGTGATTGCCCCCTAAACCTAATAACTGGTTGGCCCACCCTTAGCAGCAACAGCTGCAACCAAGCGTTTACGATAACGTACAATGAGGCTTTTACAGCGTCCTGGAGGAATTTTGGCCCACTCATCTTTGCAGAATTGTCCTAATTCAGTTACATTAGAGGGTTTTCGAGCATGAACGGCCTTTTTAAGGTCATACCACAACATCTCAATAGGATTCAGGTCAGGACTTTGGCTAGGCCACCCAAAGTCTTCATTTTGTTTTCTTCTTCAGCCATTCGGTGGTGGACTTGCTGGTGTGTTTAGGATCATTGTCCTGCTGCAGAACCCAAGTTCGTTTCAGCTTGAGTACGAACAGATGGTCGGACATTCTCCATCAGGATCTCTTGGTAGACAGCAGAATTCATAGTTCCTTTTATCACGGAAAGTCTTCCAGGTCCTGAAGCGAAGCAAAACAGCCCCAGACCATCACACTACCACCACCATATTTTACTGTTGGTATAATGTTTTTTTTATGAAATGCAGTGTTCCTTCTATGCCAGATATACTTGGACACACACCTTCCAAAGAGTTCCACTTTTGTCTCATCGGTCCACAGAATGTTGTCC
>CM022754.1:38858577-38901077 GCA_012411365.1 Ameiurus melas | reverse complement strand
CACACACTTACTCGCTCTCTCTCGCTCTCACACACTCACAGGAAATGCACTGCCTTTAATATACTGCGAAATACTGTACAGAACTAAAAAGCCACAGCGGTACATAATACACTACAGCTCTGTCTTAAGGACGTTAAACCGAATATACAGTGTAGCCTATTGTCTGATAATAACAGCAGCTCCACTCAACATGCTTGCTTTTCAGAGGCTGCCGGGCTGGGGTAAAGATGAAAGGTTTCACACAGTACAATGTCTCTCAGATAAAAGCTACGTGCACGACTGTGTCTGATATGTCCGAAGTCAACGTTCCCGGCGTCCTGCCACGGTTTTGAAGCAGCGACTCTCCAGTGCCCTGTACCTCTGATCACGAAATCGGAATTTTACTGAGGTCCAATTAGATTTGGATTACGATACAGCTTCATTTCCTTACTGAATGACTTGCAGCTTATTCAGCTAACGCTACTGCATCTAGCAAGCTGATATGAGGAGTCTCAACACCACCACTGCCAACAACAACGACAACAAAAGTGGTTTTCATTTTACAAAAACACTCGCATAAATAATGCACTATATAAAACTCTTTATTCTTGGTCACGTATACATTACAGCACAGTGAAATTCGTTTCTTCATACCCCTGCATGCCAGGAAGTTGGGGTCAGCCATGATACAGCGCCCCTGGGGCGGAGAGGGTCAAGGGCCTTGCTCAAGGGCCCAACAGTGGCAGCTTGGCAGGACTGGGGCTCGAACTCCTGATCAGTAACCCAGAGCCTTAACCACCAAGCCATAACTGCCCCTATATGGTCAATCGTATGACCACAACATCCATATGTGGTTCTTCTCCAAATTGTTGCCACAGTATGAATAACACAGTTGTATAGAATTGTACGCAGTGACATTACAGTGGACCTAAGAGGCCTAGCCCAAACCTGTTCCAGCCTGACAGTGCCCCTGTACACAAAGCCAAGGTTGTAGTGGAAGAACCCCAGTGTCCTGCACAGAGCCCTGACCTCAACCTCACTGAATCCCATTAGGTTGGACTGGACTGCACCCCAGATCTCCTCACCTAAAACATCAGTGCCTGACCTGCTCCACAACCACAGCTCCCAAATCTAGTGGAAATTTCCCAGAAGACTGGAGCTTATTATAAACTGCGAATAAGTCTATGGGCAAACCTAAAGTGTCTCCACGGCTGTTCTGAGGACAATCATCAAAGCACATTTTCCCCCGCATAGTAGACTACGTTCTGCAACCACGCTATCTGGACACTGGACTGTTTCCGTATTGAATCTGAGAGCTACAGTTAACAGTTAACAAGCCCTTCTGAAAACACCAAGGTCCAAACTTTAAAGACCTCAGGTAACAGGTTTGGTGTCTGTGGGTAGAAGGTTCAGGAATAATAATTTAAAAAAATCTTAATTAAGTAATTAATTAATTAATTAAACACGGAATTTAAAAGTGTTAATTAAACGAGAAAAAATGTCAATCAGATCGTGATGTTTTCTGTGTAAAATTGACCATAATTCGAGAAGGTCAGGCTGTACCAAAATAATGTTCCTGTGATGTTCTGAAAACGTGTAATGACGGTTAGCTTCGCAATTTTATTTTTTCCGCATAATGTTAGTCAGTTAGTCACAAAGTGTCTGGTTATAAAGGTCGCAGCAACCTGCTCGAACACATCGGAGTCGGATTGAGCAAACGTTCTTGCAATGTTCTTGCGAGAACCATTCTGTCAGTTATTAAAACTTTGTGTTCGTTAAAGCAGTGATGATGTGCTACTGGTAAAGACATGTAATCCTGGCAGAATTACTGTGTGAGAGAATGTTTTTCTTCTTAATCCTCTCTCTCTCTCTCTCTCTCTCTCTCTCTCTTCACTTAATACTCTTGCTCGCTCTAAAACACACTCACTCTCTCTCCCAAAAGCATACACGCACATTACTCTGTCTCTCTCATCACCTCTCTGTTTATGTTCTGTTCTCTTGGCATGCTTTGGTGTATTCTTTCTTCCCGGATAAACACACGAACGCACACTCTCTCGCCCTTTTTCTTTTCAGATAAATTCACCAGAGTAGGCTTACTAGCACAAGCCCTTTCGCCTTTGCAATGTCAGATTATATTTTACTCACAGCCCGAGCTAACCCTCGTCTTCTGTCCCGAAATCAACTGAAAAAGAAGAGTCGTGCTCCAAAATCAGCGCTGAAGAAAATGTTTAATGACCCACGGCTTGACTGGGAACGTGGATCTCGGCTCCGATTTGGTTCTGTCGGACGTGTGCAGCTTTTCACATTACCCCAACACTAACCCATGTAACGGACAGACTTAAAAACTTTTAACATGGTGTCCTATAAGGTCCATATGCATCCTTTTTACAACAATCTAGGCTGCTAATGCTAGCAGGGAGTGATGTATATTTATTTACGTCCTGAAAACCTTTAACTATATAGTCAATGCTATCGATTTATTTAGCACGCTAACAAATTTGTATGTTGATTGAGCTAAAGCAAATACTAGTGGTCACAGCATACAACTTATTTAAAGGTACTGTTGATGCTGTGAGACATCACGTGCTAAACTCGGGGTATTTCATAGTTTTGGGGGGGTTTGGTCTTTGTTTTTTTTGTTTTTTTCCTAGTCTGAAGTCAGAGTCACAAGCTTTCGCTGAACGCAGCACTAGGCCTGCTATAGCTTCTTGGACAAACAAACATAATGAACTTTCTTTTACTTTCACTCTATACGTTGTTACCCAGATGAGGACGGGTTCCCTTCTGAGTCTGGTTCCTCTCAAGGTTTCTTCGTCTTAACATCTCAGGGAGTTTTTCCTCACCACCGTCACCACCGGCTCGCTCAGTGGGGATAAATTCACACACTTAAAATCTGTATCCTGTGTTTATATGTCTCTGTAAAGCTGCTTTGAGACACCTTGAGCTTGGTGGAAATTTACAGTCCTCCTTTATATCGAAATGGAAGTTTTGTGGCTTTTCGTATGAATATGTCGTCCTTAAGGTTATCTATAAGCTATAAATGACATAAATTCGCAGTGAGAAGATATATACGCCTTCAAAATTTACAGTCTCTTCCTCTACCACCAATACAGATCAACAATTTTAATGGCATCATTCTGCACACAGATTTTCTGTCCAATCAAACGCTCTTTGGAATCGAAAGTGTCCCGCCCACGACGTTACAATAACTGCCTCGCCGATGTTGAGTGACAGGAATCATATCAGCAAACACGGGCCGTAAAAGAGTCTCTGGATGTTTTCATTGCTCATTGCTAGCTTTTCGGATTTGCACCACTGTTTGAATAATACTGAGCTTTCCCTTTTTAGATTGCTTGCTGCATGCTTTTCTTTTTAATAAAACCCTGCAACTGCATTCAACACGTGGCAAATTTCTAACCATCTAAACTGACGTTGGATTGTCATTGGATTCTCATGTCAATAAAGTCTCTAAAACGAGTTAAACGAATGTCTCCTGCCACATCCTCACCTTGAGCAGCCAATGGGGTCGCCTTCAGGAGCTTCAGGGGCGGGGCAGCAAAACTGGTGCAGGACAGTCTGGCTTCTGTAAAAGAGAAGTGAACGCTTCTAATTAACATCACTAGCACACATCTTTGATTACATCGGCATCCATAGTGGCATATTTTATATTTACACTGCTGCCGAAGCACTGAAACCTCATTATACCCACTGACATACTGTTGGTTTTGGCAGCTCTTTCCCAATGCAAAGCTGTTAATTATGCTGAGAATCATTACGAACCAACAAGCACTTATTATTTTTCTATAAATCCACCCTGCAGCATCATTTTATTTTTTACATTCCTAGGACTATTGTTATTTGAATTTCCTTACATTTACCAATTCAGAATTGCAGTCTATTGGCTCTAGTATACAGTATATTAAAACTTAGAAAGAAAATGTACAGAATGTCTACCTCCCCTACCACAATGTAGTCCATCAACCATGTCTATATTTGGTGTCTGAGGGTGTTGCACTAGAGTTATGAGGATAATCTTGCTTCCGGTTTAGCATTACTGAATTTAAATCCATAAGTAATCACATACTGACCCCAAAAAGACATCGTCTGGCTCAGAAACATCATTTATAAACGAGTAGGACATATTCAGAGCTGCATTTCATGTGCTTAAACAAGGGAGGAGTTAAAACCGAAACTGCACACATCAGTATTCAGACCTCAGATGTAACTACTGACTAAAACTCTAATCAGACAGTTGAGCAGGATTTGTGTGCTCTGGACAGAGTTTGCTGAAAACAGAGGTGTGTTTCAATCACACGTAATTCTGACCTACATTAAAGTTTCCCGATGAACTATCGGAGCACAATATAGAAGTGCTGGATCAAGTGCTATTCTATAGGCTGCTGAATAATGAGTATAGAAGCCATATTGTTCAATTAAACCACATAATTTCCAATGCATCTCATGCGTACATCATATTAGACATTTTTAAATTGTATCTTACAAAAAAAAATTTTTTTAAAGAATTAAAAAACCTCAATCCACTTCTTCAGCATTTTCTATCGCTTTATTTTATTCAGGATTAAACGCAAGAGCTTGTGGTAAAAGTCGGTGGTCTAGATGCTGTTCAAAAACCCTGTCTCGGCGCGTCTTCACAAGAACATTCTGGCAACCACATCCAGGTGACTCAACTTAAGTCTCTACAGAACCTGAGTCTGAATTTGCGGGACTTTCCCCAGCGTAAACAAACGTTCGCGCGACGTTTTAACTCGGAAAACGGCCCGGTATCATTAAATAGCGGCAGTGCATTGTTTAAAAACATGCAAATATTTGGGAACTATATTATTACAGATCAAAAAAAGAAATAAAAGATATGCTCAGAAAGACAACTATGTGAATTCAACGTGCGTTATTACTTTTTTGTTAATAAAGCATTAGAGTTGGGTTTTTTTTTTGGCATGTTTTTGTAATATCATACAGATATCATTTAAGCACTTCGGAGACTACTGAGATCACTTGAGATTACAAGCCAAGAACATGTTAACTGATGACGTATATTTAGTAAAATGTCATTTTATTCATGCTGGTTGAACGTTTTTCCTCATACAAAGCTTTGCTTGCTGATGAAGCTTTCATTTGTCCTAAACTAAAGGTCAGAAATAATTCCACAGAAGTGCTTATAAAGCACTATGAATAAGAAAGCCAGGGAGCAGGTTGGAATGTTCTATGAATGGCAGTTACAATAAAAAAATGTATAGAAAATAAAAATAAAACATCGACAAGACTTCCACTTCCCGCAAACCAGCACACGCTGTTTCTGTTGAAGTTGTGTGGCTCAACGCTATATCTCGGGGTTAACGGTAAAAACGTCGGGGGTTCAAACCCTGCCAAGCTGCCACTGTTGGGCCCTTGAGCAAGGCCCCTAGCTGTTAGTTGCCTTTTAAGAAAAACGTGTAGCGCTCAGTCGCATAACCGAATTATTATAAATCAGTGTTTTTAGTAATTAGCCGAATGTAACACCTCAAACACCTACAGCTAGTGTTCTGCTTGGAAATAGCCACACACAAACATTGAGCTTCTCCTTTCCTTAGAGAAATGTTAATTATGCACATAAATATACACGCACAGATACACACACTCACCCACACACACACACACACACACACACACACGAACCGAGAGAGATCCAGAGTACAAATGCATACTAGTATGAGAGGTATACTGGGGCAGATGAGTGGTTCTAATATACGTAGCGTTTCTGTTTCTCTCTCTTTCTAAATATCTCTCTATCTCTCTCTCTCTCACACACACACACACACACACACGCATGCACAAAACCTCTAGAGTGGATTAGGAGGCAGCTGGCGGATCAGCTCTACATCCTCTATGGGAATTTGACTTTAATGCTTCACTTAATGCACAGTATGCTGAAGTCTATTTGTGTGCGTGCGTGTGCGTGCGTGTGCGTGCGTGCATTTCTATGTTCATAGTTTTGTCCGCATGCCTGTAAGTGCACTTGTGAGAAAAAAGGAAGTACTCTTGTTTACTGGAGCTTCACATTAACGTGACAGCTTTCCGTCCTCAGACACGTGCCGTATTAAAGCGTTCCATCTGGCACGCCAGGTTCATTACGCCCGCAACAGCGACAGCTCTCTACAGTAAACGCGGCGAGTCCTAAATCTAACGTACTTTCATTTATCCTCAATGTCACGAAACCCATGATTTCACCAGTCGCTGAGGAACATGCTCAGATCAAATACACACTACGCAATGAGGATAGAAATGTATTACTCAAGTGTAACCATCTGTTTGTGAGCAGCGATGTACTGCATGTTTCTGTGTGTTCACACGTAAACGCTTCGACGCCTTAACGCTTCTTAGGTTGTCCCTCTAGGGGAATCCGTAATGGTTCAATGTAGAACCCTTACAAAGGACTTACAGTAACATGTACCTCATTGAAAACACTGGTACACTGAAATATATATATTTCTCTTCCACGTTAAATTTGTTTTGATCCTGCGACATTAAATAAAACCAGATTTAGACCCTAGATTATAAGATTTTTACCGCTGTGATACAAATCGGTTTGAGATATACTCTATACCACAGCACAACTGAATGCTTGATGCTGATTGGTCAGAAGGGGTTGATTTACTCCAGCTGCAAATCACAGGTTTTTGTTAATGCGCTTGTTCCAATGCATTGTAATTTGGGGTAAATTGGGGTGTTTCACATAATCTGAGTGTAACAGTGTACTGATGTACTGACGTGTTGTTAATTAACGTAGAAAAGCATGTCGTTTTTGATCTATCATCTAGCCGATAAGTCAGAGTTTATGATTTCTCTGTAACACGATTCCGTGCTTGTTGTCTTGTTAACGTCAACCGAAAGAAAGAAAGACTAGTGAGAGAATGACTGTTTATAGCTGTTAAGACATACGGATGACAGGAACTTTAAATGTAACTATAGACAGATCAAATGTCATGATTTGTTTAATTGACAAAAATGTAATTGCAGGAAAATTGCTGTGGTATAAGAGACATGAGACACTTTGATGGAAACTCAGGGGAGATACAGTACAGTATGAGGAATAAAAACACTTAGAGCGTGTGCAGTTAGGAAAATAATACACTTCAGTACGGTAAAAGTAGCTCCGCTTCGGGTCAGATCACCACCACTGATTATTTTCCTGTAAGAGTGGATATCTCCCACTGATGAGTATCCAACCGGGGAGCCATAAAGTTAGTAAAGGACGTCATGGTCTGTGGCCAGATAAACAAATATGTACTTTTAAAAATATAAACCCTGAAACTTGTGTGTGTATATATACATATATATATATATATATATATATATATATATATATATATATATATATATATTCATCCATCCATCCATCCATCTTCTATACCGCTTATCCTTTTCAGGGTCGCAGGAAACCTGGAGCCTATCCCTGGGGACTCGGGACACAAGGTAGGGGATATCCTGGACAGATTGCCAACCTATCACAGGTCACAATCGCACACACACACTCACACACCCATTCACACACTACAGACAATTTAAAGCTGCCAATCAGACTACAGCACAGGTCTTTGGACTACAGGAGGAAACTGGAGTACCCGGAGGAAACCCCCGAAGCACGGGGAGAACATGCAAACTCCTCGATCTGAATATATGCAGCCTGTTTTGTGTGTGTGTGTGTGTGTGTGTTTTTTTAAGAAATACTGTGTTGCTTATTTTTAGTCACAGACGAATGAGTCTTATAGTGTGAACAGCAGACAGAAAAACCTAGCTGAGGAGCCTTTTATTGATTTTTTTACTAACAGGTTGAAAGGGTGGTGTGAGTCCTCAGATTTCTCTTTGCCGTGTTTTGGAGTCACTGGATCGGTGTGGCTTGGAAGAGCATGCACTCGGAAAGATGTCAGTTTTATTTTATTTCATATTAATACTAATACTATTATTATTATTATTATTATTATTATTATTATTATTACATATACATTTATTAATTTAGCAGATGTTTTTAATACAAGCTAAATATTATTTAGTGGTTGTTCTTATCACTTCGTTGTACTTATAAACTGTCATTTATAGAAATGTTTTGTTGTTGTTGTTGTTGTTTTAGCTTTAGGTTGTACTATGCATATAACCCCTGTGCATTCCCAGTATTTGCGCAGGCGCTCGTGCACGCCGCCCCGTTGCGCGTGTAACATAACATCTCTGATAACACAGTGAAACTCTGATGTTGTTATGTAATCCAGACGGCGTGGCGTCATCAGTACAGTTGTCCACTTCAGAGCTTATTGCATGAACACTGATTGACATGACTTACTCGGAATTCCTTGGGCCGGTCCGACAAAGCGCGGTGGACATCTGAGGCACCAGGGACCGGCAGCGCGTGTCTGCGTCCGCGTCCTCCGTTGACGAGTCCATGCTTGCACAGCTGGGCACAGCTGGTACCAGCTGCATGTCTTGTGGTGAGTTGCGCTCGGTTTGAGGAGCCGGTGTCCGCAGAGGAGAGGGCGTCCCGTCCCTGCTGGCCAAAGCGGAGGAGGTGCGAGGGGGCGGATGAGGCCGCGAAGGGTGCCGGTGTGTGGCGTCGTGGAGTCGCCGGTTTTCTCCAGCCAGCTCTTTCAACTTGCGCTCGAGCGTGTCGATGCGATGCCGCTGGGTCTGAATGAGGCCCTGCTGGTTCTGCACGATAGTCGTCAACTCCTTGAGATAGAGCACCGCCTGGAGAGGGTTCTCCAACAGGCTCGACATGCTGCCGGACCGGAGAAGCGCGCCGAGGCAGAGAACGGAATCAGGCTGCGCGCTCAGCTGGACGGAGAGAGAGAGAGAGAGAGGGAGAGAGAGAGAGAGAGAGAGAGAGAGATGGAGAAGGAGAAAAACTCCCACCTCCGCCTCCGCCTCCGGAGGAAAGGATGCGCGAGATGGTGCTGATGCGAGGACGTCCAAACATAAGCACACGGGGGGCGGGGTTTCAGGAGTGACGCAGTGACGCACGTACGAGTGCACTGTAAAGGATCGCTCAGACTGACAGTCAGGGGGTAGAGGGTTAATTCACTATTAACCTCTGAGATCCTAAACTTTTTACTCGCCCAGACAGACAGACAGACAGACAGGCAGACAGAAATAGATAAATACATGTTGTCTGACTTTTCCTCGCGTAACATTTCCACTGATTTCTTATTTATACATATTCTGAAAATTCAGTAATATTCAGGCAGTGAATTTATCCTGATACCTCTGGTATACAGTAAGGGGGGACCGGGGGGTGTGTATTTTTGTGAATGTTTTGAACAAAAGATCAAAAGGTTAAACAATAAAGACAATTTTTCACAGCCTTCTTTGCTCATATTTACCAAGGGTGCCAATAATAGTGGAGGGCACTGTACATGGAGTATTGCACTCCCTGGCTTGAGCACGGTTATGTCAGTGTTGTCAGAAAATCCTTCCATCCGTTATAATCCTACCGACCCACGTTCATATCCATTACAACTCTTCCCTTCCCAAGCAGTGTCAAAATTCCCTTTCCGATTCGGCGATGATGGGACTTAAACATCACATCTGCAGTGAACGTTAAGACATTCTCCAAAATGGAGGACATATTAATTAACGGTTATTAATTAACTGTTGATTCCCAAAGAAAGTCATATATCAATCCACTTCTAGTGCAGAGAGAATTCCTTTGAAGGGTGTGGGTTACTGATTAGAAGGTCAGGGGTTCAAGTCCCAGCACCACCAAGCTGCCACGGTTGGGTCCTTGAGCAAGGCCGTAAACCCTCTGTGCTCCAGGGTTGCTGTACCATGGCTGACCCATGTGCTCTGACCCCAACTTCCTATCGAGCTAGGGTATACGAATAAAAGAATTCGCCCGTCCTTTGATTTCCGTGACAAATAAAGTTTTCTTCTTCTTTGGTGCGCACATATTTTCCCATCAATAAAACCATTGGCTTACATTAGGCCTTATACTTACAATCATGTAAATCCTGCAGGATGATCCTGAGACCTTTTTAAGAAACATCCAGTTATCTCCTACAGCTGGGGCGCAATTATCAAAGACCTGCTTGTCAGAAGTGAATTAGATGATCAGCCTCAAAGTAACTCTGGTACTTCTACATGCAAGTGTTCAAGATGTTCCACTGCGAATGTATTAATACATCCTCAGAAGCATTTTTCACTTGCACATCTGATGAAGGATTCTTGTCAGAAACATACTGTTTCTCTGGAAACATTGTGTACTAGGCTTAATTTGCAAAAAAACAAAACAAAAAAACAACAACATTCTATTATTATTATTATTATTATTATTAGCAAAGTACACAGCAGTTACATCCTAGATTCTTCCTCAGTATATACATATACAGTCCTCTACTAAAGTATTGGAACGGCAAGGTCAATTATTTAGCTTCTCAAAAAGCTCATTTTCAGCTCAAGTGAATATTTGGCATTTTGAACCTGAAAGCTATTTAGAATGAATTGAACCTTGAGTCTGGTGCCTTAGACCGCTGAGAAATCCTGACACAATGGCAGCGCTGTCGTCCCTCCTTAGTGTTCTTCAAAAAATTATTTTAAAAAGGCACAACAGTCTCTAGAGTCTAGAGTTTTCATGGAATGAGTATGACAACAAAAAAAATCAAAGCTTCCAGAGAGTGACAGTGGATGGAAGCGACATGTTGACGAGGGAGGTCAGTGGAGAATGGTCAGACTGGTTCAAGCAATCATGAAGGCTAAGGTCATTTGAATAACCACGCTTTACAACAATGGCGAGCAGAAAAGAATGGAAGCGGATGGACTACAGCAGAAACAGACAGTTTAGGTGAATATACAAAACTGGACGTTTCTAACAAACGTGCTTCACCAACTTCGCCAGCAAAGTGCTCTTAGATCAAGCGACGTTTCTGCGGTTTGAGGGGCAAAGGAGCATTCATTTTGCATTTTGGTTAATACCTCCATGTGGAGACCAGAAGACTCAGCTATCAGCTAGGAAGGGACTGAACCTTGAGTCTGACTGATTAGACCTCTCGGCCATTCTAACAAGCAAACAGTACTGTCCTTTCTCCTCAGCGTCCCCCAAAAAAGATTGATCATAAAAAAACCCAATGCATCGCTGATGATGGAGGTCAGAAGAGAATTTCCAGACTGGTCTAATTAAACCTTGAGCCTGGAGCCTTAGACTGCTCGTCCATTTGGAGACATTGCCCTCGCTTCTTAGTATCTGAAAAAAAGAAAAGAAAAAAGTCACCACTATCACTAGAGTTTGCACAGAATGGTTGGAGAAACAAAAAACACCCCATTCTGTGGGCAGAAACGTCATGAGAGAGATAATTGGTGAATGGGCACATTGGTTGGAGCTATCAGGGAGGCTATGGTAACTCAAGTAACCCATCTTTACCGCTGAGTTGAGCAGAAAAGCATTTCAGAACATGCACTGTGTCGAACCTTGAATCTGATGGGTTACAACAGCAAAAGACCACATAGCAAACATTTCTAACAAAAACAACTGTGCAAAGCAAAGTGCTCTCATATCAAGATTCTGTTTGAGAGTCGGAAAAAAAAGCCAACTGTCAGAAGTGGTATTTGAACCAACGTCACCAGGTGGAGACCAGAACACTCTGCTAACAGGATGGGCTTAATCCTTGAGTCTGGCACCTTAGACCACGCGACCACAACGAGGAATAGCTTCTCTCCTTACTCTCCACTGTCCTTAGTGTCCAGCAAAAAGGGAAAACTGGCACATACGTCTCTAGAGTTTGTATAGAATGGCATGACAACAAAAAGCATGTTCTAAGAAGCAGCTCTGCAGGTGGAAATGCCTTGTTGATGAGAGAGGTCAGAGGAGAATTACCAGATTGTTTCAAGCAGTCAGGAAAGAAATGGTAACTAAAATAACCTCTCTTTATATCAAGAGGAGACTTAGACAACATCAAAGCACAATGTGGGTTGGCTACAACAAAGATCTGTCAAAAGCAGGATTTGAACCGGTGCCCCCATGAGGAGACCAGAACACTCAGCTACCTGGAAAGGATTGAAACTTGAGTCTGGCGCCTTAGACCACTTGGCCATTCTGACTCAGTAAAAAACTGCATCCTTACTGTCTTAAAAACTCTATCAATAAATACATGTAAATAGAGATTCTGCGTACTGTGTATCTTCTGGGTCCATTACCTACAGCCCCAAGGAAGTTAATAAAGTAATGTGAAAAAGTTGAAAAGAAAATCTAAATACTACTACTATTGCTACTACTACAACTACCATTACTACTATTACTATTACTATAACTACTACTACTACTACTACTACTACTATTACTATTACTATTACTATTACTATTACTATTACTATTACTACTACAACTACTATTACTACTACTATAACTAGTACTATTACTATTACTATAACTATTACTACTACTACTACTACTACTACTACAACTACTATTACAATTACTATAACTACTACTACTACTATTACTATCACTACTACTATAACTTTTACTACTACTACTACTATAACTATTACTACTAATATTACTATCACTACTACTACTACTACTACTATAACTATTACTACTACTACTACTACCCACTACTACTACTATAACTATTACTATAACTAGTACTACTACTAGTACTACTACTAATAATAATAATAATAATAATAATAATAAGTCGCTTATTTTAGATAATCAATTGCAAGGCTGTGCTTGATATACAGTCTTCGGTTCGAATACACTCGTTAAAACCGTAACGAATCTGCCAGTGTCAATCAACAGATAGTCATAATCCATTGTCATGTGACCACGGGACGCGGAAGTTTTGACCCGGAAGACTCGTGCAGCGTCTTCAGTGTGTGATGCGAGGAAAGTACATCGTCTCGTTCTAACATTTTAGAGCTCGACTCTCTAAATGGGCAGGTAAATTAAAAAAATTTATACATAAATCCCCCGAGGTATTTTATTCGGTAAATAATTAGTAGTAGTTTTAACAGAACCGCCGTTCGTCTTTTGGTGAGCTGATGCTAAGTTTGCTAAGCAAGCTGTTTACATGCGGGGGGGAGACGTAGACGGTTTTTACTTCATGACAACAAAATGTCACACGGTCGCCTTTCACACGCTGTCGACAACATCATCTATTAGTCAGTTGATTAGTTAATAAGATAAGAAGAAATGTCCGTTTCCGGCTTAGTGTAGCGTCGTGTCACGTGACTCTGTTGTTGTTGTTGTGGTAGTGGTAGTTGTTGTTGTTGTTGTGGTGGTTGTTGTTGTAGTGGTTGTTGTGGTGGTGGTGGTTGTTGTTGTTGTTGTGGTGGTGGTTGTTGTTGTGGTGGTGGTTGTTGTTGTTGTGGTGGTGGTGATGGCTGTATCACTGTAGCGGTGTTAGGGTTAGAAATGTTGACGTATGATAACCTGCTCTGCAATTATCACGGTTTGAAGGTATTAATCGATTATTCTAACACACACACAGTTGGTGGTAAAAACAAAAGGAACCGTTTATTACAAGGTGTCACGTGTCTTAATGGTCGTCCTTACGTTGTCAGTTATTTATCACGTCGTCGTCGTTGTGAGCTGACAGAGCGCTTTTTTAAAAAATTTCTCTCATTTCTCTTTATCGCTTGGATACAATTGAACAAACTGTTCCCGTCTCCAGGTCCACCGAGCGACACGACGATACCGTGGGCCCAGGATCACATCTACATGCAAACAGACGACCGGACCGTGTCCGACGATGCTGTAAATACACCGAAGAGTATTGATCGATTGTGGGATCGGCGATAACAAAGGCGTAAGATTAAGGTGTGCAACGCTGCTGAGCTGAAAACAGCCCTGCGTTCGTTTTAGTCCTGATCGGCGGCGACGTGATCTCGCGTGCATGTGCGTACGAAAGCCGGCGTGTACGGTCTCTTTACGAACACGCCGCAGGAGAGGTAAAAAAAAAAAACCCGAAGAGGTTTTCGACAGTAGCGAAGTAAACACACGCGCTGGAGAAGCACAGTACAATCTTTCACCCGGAGAGATCCGAGCTGAAGCGTGCCCAAATCCCGCGTTCTGACGAAAAGTAAACGCGAGAGCTGTCTTTCGTATGACTATTTTGTACGGAAACGAGCAATAAGATAAAAAAAGATAATAATAAAATGTCGATGGAACTATTGACCAGGGAGACGGAGGCAGAGAGAACAGTGCGAAACCTGAGCACGTCACTCTGCCACACAAATAACACAAGAACAGACGGATTTGAGTTCCTGTCTGGCGCTCGTCGGGTGTTTCTCACAGCTGTACTCGCAGCTAGATGCAGAAGGTGTTCACACTACGCAAGTCTTCACTAAGAAAAGAAGAAACGCAAGAAGATATCCTTCCGTCCTCGAAGAGTGAGAAAATCGCGGCGCTGATCCGTTCACACTAAACAAGGTGTCGACAAGCTCCGAAATTCGTTAGACTCGGGGCGAAGCTCAAATTGTGTAGTGTGCACTAGGGGTTTAGGGTGGGACCGGAGGGACGGGGTTGCGCAATCCAACGTGCATTCCACGAGAACCACTGGAGTAAAGAACAAGAACATGTGGAGGATAAGAGATGGAAATGCATTTTAATGTGTGTTTTCAAAAGAGCGTTCTGTATGAATATCACTCTTCACATACACCCCTCCATCTGTCTACGTCTGTGCAGCGGATCATCCAGTATATTGGATGATGATGATGATGATGTGTGTGTGTGTGTGTGTGTGTGTGTGTGTGTGTGTGTGTGTGTAGGATGACTCAGAAGTACCACCTGGAGGGCCAGGTCTATTCTGTGCCACTGATCCAGCAGGACCTGAGGAGGGAAGAGGCCGTGCACCAGATCACTGATGCCCTGCAGTACCTGGAGAACATCTCCACAGATATCTTCAGCAGGTAATTCCCCGTCGCCCCAGATCACACGCGTGTGAAACATGCATCAAACAAACAAACTATCTATCTATCTATCTATCTATCTATCTATCTATCTATCTATCTATCTATCTATCTATCTATCTATCTATCTATCTATCTATCTATCTATATATGCATCAAACTATCTATCTATCTATCGATCTATCTATCTATCTATCTATCTATCTATCTATTATCTATCTATCTATCTATCTATCTATGCATCAAACAATCTGTCTGTCTATCTATCTAACTATCTGTCTGTCTATATATGCATCAAACAGTCTGTCTATCTATCTATCCATCTAAGCTTCAAATAATCTATCTGCCTGTCTATCTATCTATCCATCAATCTGTCGGTCTGTCTATCCATCAATCTATCTATCTGTCTGTCTGTCGGTCTAGTTACCTGTTTGTCCATTCGTCTGTCTATCTCTTTGTCGCTCTGTCCATAGTCAAATAATTTTTTTTGTTTTCCTAAACTCAAAATATTTTGTATCTGTAACCAAACTGTTGTCATGGGTTTCATGTGTAAACCGAACAGGACTTTCCAGTTCAAATAACTGAGGGAAAAAAGGTTTAGATGAAGTTCTTGGCATTTAAATATAAATAGAAGCATTTTAATGAAAATTCTTTAAGAAAAGGTCTGATAAATATTACAACCAAATATTTCTGTGATGATCAACTGTAGCGCTCCAGAAGATATTAATATTGATTAATATTAATATAAGCACGTGTTAATGAGGATTATACCTGCACTTCATCGTTAACATGCCCGCTGTACAAATCTATTTCTGTTAATAAAGTTGTTAATATTAAGAAAAAAGAATGTTCAAATGTAAATCTTTCTAAAATAAAAGGTTGTGAAAGGTTTTCTCTTTTTCTTCTATATGCATGTGGGGGTTTTTTTGTGTTTAAAAAAAAACTATATGCTAATATCAGCTGCAGGATTGGAGAAACCAGCCGTAGTGTTACCATGACAACATAGTGGAGAAGAGATGGTTTTCTTGGGGTGTGTGTGTAAAGATAACTGCTGGTTTTCTGGGTCAGCTCCATTACGATGCACTCTCTCTCTCTCGACTCTCTCTCTCTTTCTCTCTCTCTCTCTCTTTTTTTTCCTTTCTTTTTTTGTTGTAATTTCTCTTCATTTCAGCCCATTTCACTCCTCATTAGGTAACAGGGTGTACTCAAGGTGTGTGTGTGTGTGTGTGTGTGTTCATGCACAGGCTTGCATGCTTTATATAGCTCGCACACATCAGCTAAGCACTACAGGCATGACTGTACTGTTTCATGTTTTGTTAATCATGATGTAGGGAGAAATTATAAAGCAACATGGTCTCTCTCTCTCTTTCTCTCTCTCACACTCACACACACACACACACACACACACACACACACAATTGAGCGTTTTGGTTTTGCAGGGTGTCTCAGAGTGTGGAGAGGAACCGTGCTCACCTTCAGGCCGTAACTGACCGCATTAAACTAGCTCAAGCACGAGTCCACAAGATTAAAGGAAGCAAGAAAGCCACCAAGGTGATAAACACACTGTCAGTATAAACACACACACACACACACTTTTTTTCATATCTATTACACCTGGGGTGTCCAATCTTATCCGGAAAGGGCCGGTGTGGGTGCAGGGTTTCATTCCAACCGCGCAGGAGCCACTGTGTTACACCATGCTGCTGTTACACAGGGACTTTTTTTTGGCAGATGGTTGGTGTGATTTTATTTAGCCAAACAATAACTATTTATTTATTTATTTATTCATTTATTAATTTTTACATGTTGGTGGATGTGCACTTCCTTCTCGGTCGGTCCAGAAGTAACAAACTGCCTCATGTTCTGCCTCATTTTCCGATATCAGGACGCACCATTAGGTCCCGTACTTAACTCAGTATTTTGATCCGAGTCCGTAACTCCGTTATTAATCCGTATGGACTCGAGGCACAGAGGCAGCACTTGCTTTGCACATGATCTGCAGAATGGAATTAGTATGTGTACGCTAAAGAAAAAATCTGCTCGGTTTTGTGTCTGATCGAAACCTACATGATTAGGTGTTGATATTATGCGTGTGTGTGTGTGCGCAGGTGTTTTCCAGTGCTAAATACCCCGCTCCTGAGAAACTCCAGGATTATTCGTCCATATTTATGGGTGCGGTAGATCCAGCATCTCAAAAACGACCTCGCTACAAAGTACAGGGCAAGCTCCGCCCCCTGGATGACAAGGCCTTACAGGTGAGTGACATCTTTGTTTTTCCCTCCACTTTTCCTTATATGTTCTGATCACGTGACACTAATCCAATGTAGTGTCAACACTAAACTCCTTTTCAAATCGCCCACTTCCGTCTGCGGTCCTCGATCGGATACGCTCGGTCGTCACTTTAATAGGAACGCCGGTACGCCTGCTCGTTCATGAAACGAGCCACTCAGGAGGCTTTATTTATTTATTTATTCATTCATTCATTCATTCATTCGTGTCCATGTTCTCGTGTGTTGCAGGAGAAGCTGATGTATTTTCCAGTGTGTGTGAACACTAAGAAGCGCTCGGAGGATGAGACCGAGGAAGGACTGGGGAGTCTGCCAAGAAACATTAGCTCCGTCAGCTCTCTGCTGCTGTTTAACACTACAGAGAACCTGTACGCCTCTACACACACACACACACACACACACACACACACACACACACACACTTGTGCCATATTTACCAGAGAGCTCCTTTACTTGTGTGTTTCATCATTCCAAGTAGTCTTGGATCATTGAGCAGTTTTGATGAATATGTGAACACAATGAATATTGATGCGTGTGTGTGTGTGTATATAATAAATATATAATGTGTATATGTATATATATTTTGTTAATGAGGTTTCAGACCCTAATCGGTTTCTTACCCGCGCGTGTAGGTATAAGAAGTACGTGTTCCTGGATCCTCTGGCGGGAGTCGTCACTAAAACTCACAACACACTAGAGACGGAGAAGGAGGAAAAGCCGTTTGACGCGCCGCTGTCTATCACTAAGCGGGAGCAGCTAGAGAGACAGGTGAGAGTCAGACATGATAGAGATTAGTGATTAGTTTTGTCGTTTCAGTCAAAACACCGTACGCACGATCTCAGTCTGATTTACAGTCGCCTCCGTAAGTATCGGAACAGCAAGGCCAGTTCTTTGCATATTTTCACTATGCACTGAAGACATTTGTGTTTGAGGTTCGAAAGATGAATGCGAGACGACCAAGCTGAATTTCAGCTTTCCTTTCCTCATAGTTGCGTCTAGACGTGTTAAATGACTTAAAAGATGGCACCTTTGGGGTCAGACCACTCGATTTTTAGATGGGCAAAAGTATAGGAACAGATAGTCTTAACTTTAATACCACTTAATATTCGGTTGCATATCACCTCGCTTGCAATACCTGCATCAACCCTGCGACTTGCTGACATCACCGCAACTGTTGCATTCGTCTTACGTTAACGCTAACCTGTTCCATGTCTGGTTGTTAGTACATCCGAGGTTTCTTTCTTTTTCAGGACATTCTAAACTGTTGTATTGCCTGCTCCCGATGTTTGAGCAAATGCTCTGATAGATTTTCGCTCTTTTCTCCCATAGACAGCTCTTTGATCTTTATGTTGGTTTATTCTTTAACAATAAATAGTGTTCACAGGTCAAACACAGGGCTCAGACCAAGAGTAGACATCCAGAGCTATTCATTCTTTAAACAATCAGTTTAACACGGCACACCTGGGCAGCAAGAACCACCTAGCAGTCATGTGTTCCAATATTTTTGATCACTTGAAAAAATAACAACGGGTGGGTTCAAACAAAAGGATCCCATATTTTAAGTTGTTTAACACGTTTAGATGTAAATATGAGGAAACGGAAGCTGAAATTCCGGTCCGTCATTTCGTATTCATCTTTCGATGGCAAACCCAAGTGCCATTCAATGTTACCATGGTAACGATAACATTTTAGAAGTGCGTTAATATAAACCTGATTTATTTTGAAACCACAGCTTGCACTGCTGTCAGAGCTGCTGTTAGAGAGAATTAATCAACACCTTGTGACTAATCAGAATCAAGATTTCAACTATTTATTTTTAGTGATTTTATTTTTAGTATTTTTAGTGAATTTTTCGGTCTCTCTCAGACTGCAGAAAATTATTTCTACGTGCCGGACCTGGGGCAAGTGCCCGAGATCGATGTGCCCTCTTATCTGCCCGACCTGCCTGGAATCGCCGATGACCTCATGTACAGCGCTGACCTCGGCCCAGGCTTCGCCCCTTCTGGTGCGGTCAATGTGCCCATACCAGAGCTGCCTTCTTTTGGCACAGAACATGAGGAAGGTGATGAGAGACCGCGTAAACTACCTGGACTAAAACAGAACCAGAACACTTCTGGGTGTTTTTTTTTTTTTTTTTTGGTCAAAAGCTGATAGTTTGTGATGTTTGTCTTTTCATATTTCAGGCTCCCAATTTCGATCTGAGGCTCCTCCACCCCCTCCTCCCCCACCTCCTCCACCCCCTCCTCCTGAGTCTCCTCAGGTTACAGCTCCTCCCCCTGGAGCTCCTCCAGCCCCGCCACCTCCCCCTCCACCGCCTCCAGCTGTCGCAGGTGGTGGAGGTGTAGCCAGTAATGCCACAGGTATGCCCCGCCCACCGGTCCTACATCAATATCCTTTAGTAATTCAGGGGATGAACTCAATGGGGCTGACATTAGGTACTGATCTAACATGTATATGTGTATGTGTGTATATAAATGTATGTAAATGTCATGTGAAAAAAAGTATGTACACCCCATGGAAATGCAAACATTTGATCCTCTTTGAAACATTTTAATATAGTTGATATTTATGAACAAAACCACAAGGGAAATTTTCTTCTTTTCGCATCTGCTCTTGGGCTGAATTTGCTGGGACGACCGATCCTGCACAAACAAGCAGTCTTTTGAAATCTGCCCCATTTGTAGATCCTTACAGTGGACTGATGCATTTCAAATCATTTGGAGACCTTTTTAAAATCCCTTGTCAGACTCCTAGGCATTCGCAACCTTTATTTTTCTTTTTTCTGAAGATCTCTTTAGATCTTGGCATGATGACACGACACACCTCAATAACAAAGGAAATACCAGACACTCGATATGAGAGGGGTATAAATAAGACCGCTTCCCCCTGCACTCCCTAAGCAGCTTCTAACCACCGGCACCCGATCTTCAACACATGATTCTAATGTTATGGGTTTGAAGGTGTGATAAATTTAGGGGTGTACTTACTTTTTCCATGTTGGACTGATCTGTTTTTTGTCAGTGTAATTTTGTAGTAACCCTTTAAAAAAAGCTCCACATGACCGACCTGTTGCTTTAAGCTTGTGTGTGCGTGCGTGTGTGTGTGTGTGTGTTAGGTGCAGTAAAAGGAGCCCCTACAGAGGTTCTGCAGCCGTCAGATGGCCGAGCCAACTTGCTCGAGTCTATTCGTAACGCTGGCGGCATCGGCAAAGCCAAACTGCGCAACGTCAAAGAGCGAAAGATGGAGAAGAAGAAACAGAAGGAACAGGAGCAAGGTCAGACTCGGGGTGTGAACACGCGTCAAAGCAGTACAAAAATAAAAGTACTTTACAGCACATGCTCGTGCCTACACCGACCTTCAAGCTGATTTTTATTTTATTTAATTTTTTTCCCCCCTGTGAAAACTACCTTTTAAGCTCTCAGTGGTTTGAGTAGAGCAGCTCGAAACAGTCTGTTTAAATTATATGATTAGTTCTTAAAATAAATCCAACGCTGTGGTTCAGGCGCGCTTCATCAGCAGGCCACGATATAATAAAATATATCAGTATTACGGGTTATTAGGAAGGTGAGATGAAGAGAGTGTGTCTGCTTTATTACTTCATTTCCTTAATCTGTTTGACATTTGCTTTAACATCATCAGGTGTGTGGGGTTGTAGTCGTGTGGAAAGTAAATAAATAAATGTTATTTTCTCTCCTTCAGTTGTTGCAGCAGCCAGCGGAGGAGACTTCATGTCTGATCTGTTTAATAAATTGGCCATGCGGAGGAAAGGTAGGACTCTAAACTAAATACTGTATATTATCTATCTATCTATCTATCTATCTATCTATCTATCTCTCTCAGAGCTGTTCAAGTTCTCCTTGACAGGGCTTTTGAGAAAATCTGAAATGTTCCTTGTGATGTAATGAAGCGCAGTGTGTGTGTGTCAGTGTGTGTGTGTGTGTGTGTGTGTGGGCTTCAAACTACAGGTTGCTAACAGTAACTGGAAAAGAAAATGCTCGAGTGAGTCACGAGAAAAGACTAAAAAGAAAGTTCATTATTTCCGTAATTTAATTCAAAAAGTCGACCTTTCATATATTGTAGATTTATCTATATATGATGTGAAATATTTCAAGCTTTTATTTATTTATTTTTAAAATGTTGATTACGGCTTATGGCTCTCGGAAATCAAAAATCCATTATCTCAAAATATTAAAATAAAGTATTTATAATACAGAAGTGTGTAATGAATCTAGACTATATGAAAGTTCCACTTTTTGAATTAAATTATGGGAGAAAAAGAAATGAACTTTTCCGCAATATTCAAATTTGCGATACGTGTGTGTGTGTGTGTGTTATATATATATATATATATATATATATATATATATATATATTATTTATTTATTTATTTATCACCGATAAATTATAAACACACTCGGACGACACGAACTTAAAGTTCTGTTTGAAGCTGAAAGTACTCTGTCTTTTATTTATTGCTTTATTTATATTTTGGTAGTTCCCGATAATCCCCTGATTCTGAGGTTTTAGTTTTACTTCATCCTGCTAACGAATTTATCGCTGTCCAATCTCTAGGCATCTCGGGTAAAGTCCCAGGAGGCGGAGACTCCGCAGAACCGCCCGGGAGCTCCGGCAGCGCTTTCGCCAGAATGTCGGACGTGATCCCGCCCCTCCCTGCTCCCCAACAGCCAGCCGCAGAGGATGACGATGACTGGGAGGCGTAGCCAAAACATTTATGAATGACTCTTTAAGGACCGAAAGCACAGACGACACGGATTGGACAAGGGCGTGTTAAAATAAGTTCCGAGCGTTTTTATGGTCGTTTGCTAAAATACCGATCAGATTACATGTCTAGATGATGTAGGGAAACTCTGTGTATATGTAATCTCATCCTTCTAGCAGATTATTGGGACTTCCTGCCATGTGACGATTTATAAAAAAACGGAATATTCACGCAGTCGATCCTGCTTATAAAACGTCAACATGGCACATTCCCTCCCTCGCGCGGTAGTAGCGTGTATAGCACCTGCGAGGTTGTCTCATTGACTCCGTGCTACTTTCTTAGAAGAGGATACTACTCCTAAACCCACAGTGAAAAATTCACTACACTTAACAACATTGTTGTATTATGTTAACTATTGCTGTTTCAGCTTGTTCAGTTTCCCAGCAACCGAAACATGGGACTGGGCAGAAAACCGGACCAGCTCGTGGATTTATGATTTATCCATCCCTGCATATGAAAAGAAACTTGTCAAGTCTTATTCAGTATTCAGTAAAATCTGGGCAGCTGAAGAGCAACGTGTGTAATGTGTGTAATTACGTTCTTTACGCACTGATTATTTTCTACCATCTGCTGGGGAAAACACACGGCCTAGGCACACCGTGTGCAGGAAAGCCTTAAATGAAGTTCTGAAAAACCATCAGAGAGAGAGGGAAAAAAAAATCATACACGTGAGAGGTGATCATGTACAAATCTCCCGTTTCTCTCGTTATATCGACTTTATTCACATTAAACCGTAACAGTCTCGCGTGAACACGTTAGTACAACACAGCAGAAAGAAACAGACTGGTTAACAGAACAGTAAAGTTAATTATTGACGTAGGTTTTACAGGATTACACAACTAGTGCTTAAAAAAAAAAAAAAAACCCAACAACAAACCCTTGCATCTGGACAGCGAGGCAGAACTGAGGTCACGTGGCGTTCTGCTCAGTGCTGTGTTCGTCGCTTCTCCAGGAAAAACTGCACAATCAGACAGAAATACAGACGCGCTCAAGATCTAACCTACAACCATGTAGAGTACGGATAGACACGATCAGGTTCTGTCGTAGGACAGCAGCTACAAACATGCATGCGGATCGGGGTTAAGTAGACGAAAAGGTTTCACGTATGTAGAATTTTGTAAAAAAATAAAATAAATGAATGGAACCAAAGCAGTTTACAATATGTGAAAAGGAAAAGTTGATGTTCAGAAGATTGTGCCTCGATATTTATCCGGAAATGTAACTCTGATTAACCAAGTGTCGCTGCTGTTTTAAATCAAGTAGCTTGTTAGTTAATTAGGGAATAAAACACGTGGAGGTGTGCTGTTATTAGCGACATTGATTAGTTTCCTTTAAACGGTTTGTTCTGAAGTATTTTATTCCCCTTTATACCACAGCACGTCATCTTTCGTTTTTATTCATTTATCACATGATGTTTTTGATCAAGACTTGTTCTGCTGACACTGGAGACTCCTTCAGTCCCTACAGGATCTTGTGGAGTTTATTTATGATTGTAGCGTTCAAATTCTGCGATGCGACTAGTGGCGCGTCTCGGGCCGAATCTGCGGCGATCTTCAAAAAGGGCAAGCTCCGAAGAATATTGTGGCGTTTGCTCGATGATTTTGCGATCGCAAAAAATCCTGGAGGGACCGCTCTTTCCGTAAATGCAAAATAAACATTTCCTATGAGGTGAAATTAATAAATGGAAAGAGACAAACCCTGACTTGCGATCAAAATGAGCTGAACTGAAATAGAGCACTGTGTTTAAAAACCCACTATAACACTTCTTACAGTGGTGTGAAAAAGTGTTTGCCCCCTTCCTCATTTCCTGTTTCTTTGCATGTTTGTCACACTTAAGTGTTTCGGAACATCAAACCAATTTAAACAATAGTCAAGGACAACACAAGTAAACACAAAATGCAATTTGTAAATGAAGGTGTTTATTATTAAAGGTGAAAAAAAATCCAAACCATCATGGCCCTGTGTGAAAAAGTGATTGCCCCCCTTGTTAAAACATACTATAACTGTGGTTGTCCACACCTGAGTTCAATTTCTCTAGCCACACCCAGGCCTGATTATTGCCACACCTGTTCACAATCAAGGCATCACTTAAATAGGAGCTGCTTGACACAGTAAGGTCCACCAGAAGATCCTTAAAAGCTACACATCATGCCGAGACCCAAAGAAATTCAGGAACAATTGAGAAAGAAAAAGTAATTGAGATCTATCAGTCTGGAAAGGGTTATAAAGCCATTTCCAAAGCTTTGGGAATCCAGCGAACCACAGTGAGAGCCATTATCCACAAATGGCGAAGACATGGAACAGTGGTGAACCTTCCCAGGAGTGGCCGGCCGCCCAAAATTACCCCAAGAGCACAGCGATGACTCATCCAAGAGGTCACAAAAGACCCCACAACAAAGTCCAAAGATCTGCAGGCCTCACTTGCCTCAGTTAAGGTCAGCGTTCATGCCTCCACCATCAGGAAAAGACTGGGCAAAAATGGCCTGCATGGCAGAGTTCCAAGGAGAAAACCACTGCTGAGCAAAAAGAACATCAAAGCTTGTCTCAATTTCTCCACAACACATCTTGATGATCCCCAAGACTTTTGGGACAACATTCTGTGGACCGATGTGACAAAAGTGGAACTCTTTGGAAGGTGTGTGTCCAAATATATATGGCGTAGAAGGAACACTGCATTTCATAAAAAAAAACATTATACCAACAGTAAAATATGGTGGTGGTAGTGTGATGGTCTGGGGCTGTTTTGCTGCTTCAGGACCTGGAAGACTTGCCGTGATAAAAGGAACTATGAATTCTGCTGTCTACCAAGAGATCCTGAAGGAGAATGTCCGACCATCTGTTCGTGTACTCAAGCTGAAACGAATTTGGGTTCTGCAGCACGACAATGATCCTAAACACACCAGCAAGTCCACCACCGAATGGCTGAAGAAAAACAAAATGAAGACTTTGGAGTGGCCTAGCCAAAGTCCTGACCTGAATCCTATTGAGATGTTGTGGTATGACCTTAAAAAGGCCGTTCATGCTCGAAAACCCTCTAATGTAACTGAATTAGGACAATTCTGCAAAGATGAGTGGGCCAAAATTCCTCCAGGATGCTGTAAAAGCCTCATTGCACGTTATCGCAAACGCTTGGTTGCAGTTGTTGCTGCTAAGGGTGGCCCAACCAGTTATTATGTTTAGGGGGCAATCACTTTTTCACACAGGGCCATGATGGTTTGGATTTTTTTTCACCTTTAATAATAAACACCTTCATTTACAAATTGCATTTTGTGTTTACTTGTGTTGTCCTTGACTATTGTTTAAATTGGTTTGATGTTCCGAAACACTTAAGTGTGACAAACATGCAAAGGAACAGGAAATGAGGAAGGGGGCAAACACTTTTTCACACCACTGTATGCACACGTATGTGTATGAACGCGTCCTCACCTTCCTGATGCTGGCGAAGGCCGGCCCGAAGTTGCTGTGAGTGCGCGTGCTGCTTCGGATCCACTCCGGAAGCTTCTGCAGCGTGCCCGTGCGGGCGTAGCGCCGGTCACACAACACGATACAGGCGTAATCATCCCTGTGACGAATCGCCCGGCCTGGGAGAGTCGACATGAAGTGATGAAAGTCCGAAAACAAGACGCAGCTCGTTTCTCCTACACATACTAAATGTACAGCTGATTGCGAAAAAAAAAAAAAAGTTTGCACCCCGTTTGGTTTATTGGTGAAATTACATGAGGTAATTTCTCTGAACGAGGCTCATGTTTAAGATGGAACGGTAAGGAAGGACACACACTCTCAGGGAAGGAAGAGAGTAAAAAGATGACCGTTAAAGCCAGTATTCAGAAAAGGAAGAAGCACAGACACAACAAAAGAAGAATAAATGGGTAAAAAAAAAAATATCTATAAACCTTAATGCACTTTAAATGGCATTAATTCGAAATGAAAAACAGGTGCACAAACTTTTGCACAGAACTATAGTGCGATCACTATTTTAAGAGGACAATCAGCTGTATGTTTGAGCATTATTTTATATCTTAGTGGGAACTTAGTGTGTCCTCAAAAATATATTAGGACAAGTGTGTGTGTGTGTGAGAGAGAGAATAAAGCTGTATAGCAGGGTTACACACACAAACCCTCATTATACCTATCGACTGATTGACTGCTTTCATGCACAGGTTTTCGATTAAAGCCTTCCCTGGACTTCGGCCATCCACACGAGGCTGGACAGAGAGAGAATGGTAGTAACAGAATCTTAAAATCATTTTTAATTATTGTTTAGAGATGTTCTTGGTGATGTTACAAAAAGAAACAACAACAACGTACAAATCATTTGATTCGTCAATTACCATGTGCTTGTCTAAATACGCCATTTTCTCCTGAAGTTCAGGGGACTTGATGTTGGGGTACGGCATTCCGACCATCACAATACATCTTAACACACACATTGCAAGTCGCTGTGAGACACTGATAAAGTAACCCTGTAAAGACTTTCTTGTGAACTCAGTTTAGTGTGCGAATGCAAGCTCAATACACAACCCTTACACAAAAAAAAAAAAATCACTGGTCATTTGGTTCGTCGGGATCGCTCTCACCTGCCCAGGTCATCCGAGAAGTTAATCCCTTCACTCATCTTTCCTCCAACCACTGAGAATAACAGCGCCCCTGACTGGCCGCCTCCAGTATTGCTGCAGCGCTACGGCGGATCAATAACACCGCACTGTTAGATCAGGGCTGGATGATAAGACACTATCTACAATACATAGATCATGACAAACGATCTCAATACACACTATATACGTTTCAGATATATGCGGATTATTTTATAACAATGAAAAAAGTAAGTAATAACACGGGGCGTGCTCTTACAGGAAAATAAAAATAAATATGCTATATTATGATGATATTAAGTATCGTGATATGATATTTGTGTCATAATCGCCCAGCCCTAATTTACACATGAACAATAAACGGCGTTAACACCACACCTGGATGCACCTGGAGTACTCGGACAACACCCGCTCCACCTGACTCGCTTTCTTCGGTTCCTGGAAAATCTGAATTGTGCAGAAACACAACGTGATTAATATAAATCTGTTTTTTAACTTGTCGGTTTGTGAAAATCGGACAAGTTTCCTCTAATATTTCTTCAAAATACAGTACAAAGATTTTCGGTACCCTTTAAACAACTTTTTCATTCATTCGTCTTAAGAGTTGGAGAAACTTCTCACCGTTCTTCTCATACTGCTTTCCTTAAAACTATTGACACCCCTAAATAATCCGAGTTCTATATTTAAGTGCTTAGAACGGTATAGTACCGTTATATGTCTACGCCCATTCTAAAATATCACCCGTTACACGTGTTATTTCTTCTACACGTTCACTTGGACTCTTTCACAGAAGATCATACGGAGGATTTTCGGTTTCATGGTTTCTGTAGACAGAACGTGGCTCGGATTAATCTCGGTGCTGAGACTGGAGTAATGTCTCGAGGTCTTTACCTTCTTTTTGGCTGCGAGTCGTTGGAGGACTCCGTTACTCTCCCAGTGTCCCAGAATTCTCCTCTCGTACTCATAAGAGGGGAAAAAACAGACCACGCCTCCTGGAACCACGTTGCACAGGTTGGACAGAACACGCCCCGTCTCCTCCATCTGAACACACACAAAAAAAAATACAGTGCCATGTGCATATAATGCCAGTGATATTAACGATCTTATGGAACGGAGGACGACATGGTGGTGTTTTCTAGTTGTGTCTTCATACACATGGTGTTTTTAATAAGGGCTAATAACTATAATAATAATAATAATAATAATAATAATAATAATAATAGGCATTTTATATGTGCGTAAAAACCTATTTCTAATGATAAGGGGTAATGTAACTATAATTAAAATATACTTATAAATATATATTTAATGAATATACCCATGGTAAAAGGTGCCGTAACTGACATTTTAGTATAACTTTGGTAACCATGGTAACCGTACCAAACAGCGGTTATAAGTTGGGTGATGCAGTGTTTATGGAAAATGAAGTATAAATCAGAAAGAAAGTGCAGTTTTAAATATTAGATTATGTTTTGCTCTGTGGAGAGTGAATTTTTTTTTCTGTGAAGTAAGGATTCTGAGGCTCACCCATGCATGCGTGAGAGTGTGTGTGCGCGCGCGTGTGTGTTGTGTGTGTGTGTGTGTGTGTGTGTGTTACCATCTGTGGTCTGTCTCTGGTCTGGAAGGTAAACTCCAGCTCCTGTCCAGAGGGTCCAGTGCAGAGGATTATGGGTAGAATATTCTCCGGAGGGATGACATGACCTGAGGCACAGAATTTTACAGACATGAATCGTTCTGTGGTTATAATAAAAGCAACACACACACACACACCACACACACACACACTCTCACACCTACACACACACTCACTTACCACATGAAAACTCTGCAATGCGCTCCTTCTGAGCTCCAGCTGACAGGAGAAGCTGCTCCTTAAAGTCTGAGACCTGTGATATGAAAAGGTGTTAAGGCATTCAGCTAGTAAGCCTTGCTGTGTGTGTGTGTGTGTGTGTGTGTGTGTGGTGTTAGTTATATTCTCTTACAGGCTGCATGGTTCCCCCGGTGATTACGACGGCCCTGCATTCCTGGAGAACTTGGGCAAAATGAACCGCTGCATTCAGCATGAGAAACTTTACACTACTCTGAGCCAGGCATGCTGTATAGAGACAAAGATTTGTGTTCAGCGCAATATATGTACGTAAACACACACACACACACACACACACACTCTGATAGGCCAGTAATAATAATAATTAATTATTATTATTGGCCTATCAGAAGTATCGATTCTAAGGACGCTCGTCCTTATTGTCCTCGACAGAGCAGGACATGGCGACTGAGAAAACCAATGATCCGTGACTTTATTAGTCAACGTTCATGTGCATTAAGGATTCCAATAATAAATCTTACACCTTTATGTGTAATCTTTGCAAACCGAAGATTAAAATACAGTCGAAGTCCACGAGTTCAAGCGCAAATTTAAAGGCCGCATGTAGAGGTGAACGCTGTGGAGTTGAGTAACCTAATGTACACGTTACTTAAAATCAGTAGGCTATATTTCTGGATTTCAGCTTTATTTATTATTATTATTATTATTATTATTATTATTATAAAGTTAGAGTATTAAATGTATATCTTTGTATGCTCTATAAATAAAACAAGACTCAACAAGCTGATTCACAATCATGACATACTAAAAATGTCGCCCAATTAACTAGCATTAACGTAGTTAGCAACGTTTTCTTAGTACTGTAAGTTGTATAGGGTAGCTTGACTGTAGCGTAACTACTTCAAACTATAAGTAGCTTGTAAAAGCTTGAAAGTTTTTACAGTTTATTTCCTCCAACACGGAATGGTACCGGTCAAGGGGTGGGATATATTTGGCAGCGAGTGAGCAGTGAAGTCAGTTCTTGAAGTTGATGTGTTGGGAGCAGGAAAAATGGGCAAGCGTAGAGATCCGAGCCAAATTGTGATGGCTAGACGACCGGGTCAGGGTTTGCCCAATACGGCAGGTCTTGTAGGGTGTTTCCGTTATGTTTTAGTACCTACCGATATATACACCTGTAATAAGCCTTGCAGCAGGAAACATCTGTCAGAACTGCTGTTGTAGACAATTAATCAGCACTTTCCGACCAATCGGAACGAAGAATTCATTAGCTTACCTTGTTTTTCCATCACCACTCTTCCATCTTTGTTGGCGCTGGTGAGAGCGAAAAGGAAACTTTCCACAAGCATCATAGGAGACGCCATAATGGGTCTGTCTTCTTCTGAACCCTGATGCTCTACAGGAGCTAGAATACACACACACACACACACACACACACACTTATATACAATATAAAAACGCAGCTTTATAAAAAAATTCGTCTAGGCACTGAATAGAACAGTGGGCCGGAAAAACATTAGGAAGAAATCTTGAATGGGGAGATATCTTATGAATCGGATGATGGCCTGGGACCACACGCAAGTTTTTTTTTCCTGGCTTAAACCCATCCTCCAACACATTATACCAATTCAATTCAAATGATGTATAACCTGTTTAAAAATATATTAATAATAATAATAATAATAATAATAAACAAGCTGTAGGATAATGCATATAGATTATATAGCTGAGGTCATAAAAAAAGAAGCTTTTTTTTAGTTCTGCCCTGAATGCGCCATTTCACATAACAGATGTTTACATAGAATCCACAAGACACAATAATAACTGAATTTACACGAACGAACCAGTTCAAAAGTTTACACACGCTCGATTATTAATACCGCACGTCGTTACCTGGATGATCCACGACTGTGTTTATGTTTTGTGAGAGTTCTTCATGAGTCCCTTGTTTGTCCTGAGCAGTTAAACTGCCCCACTGTTCTTCAGAAAAATCCTCCAGGTCCTGCACATTCTCTGCTTTTCCAGCATCTTCTGAAAATTTGACTCCTTTCCAACAGACTATATGATGCTAAGATCCGGTTTTCACACCGAGGACGACTGAGGGACTCGTACACGACAGTTTGAAAAAGGTGCACACGTTTACTGACGCCCAAGAAGGCGATACGATACATTCAGGGGGGTGTAAACTTTTGCACAGGACGATCGGTATAAAATTGTTATGATGTTGTTTTAAAGATCTTAATTTTTTCCTCCATGTCGTCCTACCCTTCAGAAGCTACATAAAATATTTACATGTTTTCCAGAAGACAAAATAATAACAATAATAACAATGTATTATATATTTAGCTAGGATAAGCCGTTAATATGACTAAACGACGACAACTGTTACCGTTTTAACACATACCCATTAATGACAATTCTCCTTAGCGGTTATGCTTCATGTTATCACTAGCTGTGTTTCCATCCCAGTTGCGAATTTAACGCATGCAAAAAATATCGCAATAAAAATAAATGCGAATAAAACAGCGTTTCCATCGCATGTGTTCCAGAGAACAAAATAGTCACGCTCGCCGCCATTTTTTACTGTTATGATCCAATTATCCGATCAAATGATTTGTTGGAGGGAAAGTCACATGACTTTTTTGATTTATTTGGAGCCAACATTCCCAGACACTTTCATTAAAAGAACCCTCGGCATGTTAGAACCTACATTCATCATTCTGCAGAAATATTAATCCACATGACTGATATCTTACCTGTAGCTTTGCTCTGAAGGCCCTGCAAGAAGCGTCCGAGTCCTTCGGTTCTGCGATTCTCCTTATTCGTAGAGCTTGTGTGTGCGCTTACGCCGCTCCCTTCATACTTCTCAGAAAATCCAAACAGCTACACAAAACACACAACAGTGCGTTTGCAGTCGTCCACATTTAAACTTCTAACCAGCACACAGTACGTACCGTGCTGTATAAACGCTACCGGTCAAAAGTCTGTGGACACTCGACTGAAACGCTTTCTCGTGATGTTAAAAAAAAATTTGATCTGAAGGTGTAGGATTAGACGTGTGAAATCGGTGTCGTAGGCAAAAATATAATCGTGCCGATGTATATTCCTTACTTTTTGACGATGAGAAATATTCCGAAAAGCAGCCGATAAGAGTCCGGCGTCGGTGGGAACTCCTTTAATACTGTTTAAAAATCATCTCAGGGAAATTCCTCAAGAAATCGCTCGAGAGAACGCCAAGAATACATTTCTGGAAATTCTAGACGAAAAGGGCGTCTACTTTGAAGATGCTAAAATACTAAATTATTTTTTTTATTTATTTTGGATTTTTATTTTTTTAATCACAATATAATTCCTGTAGTTCCATTGGTGTAACTCCAGAGTTTTGATGACTTTATTCACATTCTAAAATGTGTGTGTGTGTGGGGGGGTTGGGGGTACGGGGGAAGAGATAAAAATAAAGAATGAGTGTGTCTAAACTTTTGACACGTAGTGTATGTACAATAGAAACAGCTTGAAACCTGGCCAGTTGGTGAATTCTATCAATAAATGAAAATAAAACATTAATACATACCCATGTACCAACGTTAACGATAAAAGGTCTAGTTATAAAAACACGTTGAAAGCTGTTCGTATGGAGTTTCAACTTTCCAACAATACATTAAAACGTAAATCCCGACAATACGCCATCAGAGCCACACAATTACCACGATTTCCTCCCCGAATGGACAAATTATAAACAATTATAGCTACAAATACATTTGACTGAGGTACTGAAGCATTCTGCAAAATACAGCATGAAGGATTATTGATGGAATTGCCCTTAGACTTCCATTATAAGTCTGGAGTAAACATTTTTGTTTTACAGTGAAACCCAATTCACATAATTCATGACTGTGATAATCACGCGTCCCGTACAATCGAGGATAGAGGTCGCGTGCGTCGATGGAATGGCAATCGGGATAGGTCACGCGCCGTAAATGGATAGGGATACGCCTGGGTGGTCTGTGGGTAGTCTTTTTGTATGTGGTGTAAATGGATAGGTAGTCCGTAAATCGAGGATAGAGGATCACGCGTCCCGTACAATCGAGGATAGAGGATCACGGTCCCTTGGTGGAAATGGATAGGGATCGTCGACAATGTAGGATAGTCGAAATTAGGGTACAATTCGTCCGTAAATCATAGACGGTCCATGGTGTCTTGGTAGAGGATTTCCGTACATCGAGGATAGAGGATCACGCGTTCTGTACAATCGAGGATAGAGGATAGGTTAAATAAAGGTTACTCGGCTCACCTTCCTGCTGAGCAGACTCTTCTCCAAATATCTCTGCACCTTCATCAGAAACAGATCTGAAGTCAGTACACAATTTAAAGTGTATTTAAAACAAGTTCTACTGTACAAAATGCTATACTTGAACTTTCCCCCCCCCACTTTCAACTGCTCTGGATGATAAGATAAGTAAGGAACAAAGCACTCAAAATGTGATGTTCTAAAAAAAAAAAGCACACAAAGTGTGATGTTGTAGGGAAATAATCAACGACAGGGTGTTCAGTGAGAATAACACGAAGTGGGTTTTTGTACTCCTTCATACCACGGCAGTTTGTATTTATTTATTAAAGACTTGCACATCGTACATTTGTAGTGGAACATCTTTACAATAAGTTTGTTCCGGTTATCACTTACATCACAGAAAACTGTCTCTCGTTTTCACCGCACTCTTGTGAAGACGATCATTTATTATTATTATTATTATTATTCTTTTTAATTACCGATTGTGATGTTTAACGAGGAAGCAGAAAGCACAAACTCCTCCGTCCAGTAACGTAAAACCTACCGAATGTTACATCAACACCGCACTGGAGTCTCCTTCTATCGACCTTAAACAAACACCTCCTTAAAATAAAAAAAAAAGTCCTATTTTTCTTCGTTAAGTTAGAACACGTTTATAATCTGTATATTATATTATTAGGCTTAGATTACATACAGCGTGTGCTTTAAATGATCATATATAAGAAAGATGGTGTTAATATATAACTGCTCACAGGGCTGCTTTTATAGAACATTAAATCAACACCTTCTGACCAATCAGAATCGAGGATTCAACAGCACTGGGGTATAAGCAGACTTACCTACACGCAAATGATACATTTATAGACAGTATTCCTGAAAGGTTATGGAATTTATGTCGTTTTGATTTTAAAAAGAGACACGTAAGAAGCGCGTCTGAGGACGACTGGTAGAACGTTCCGGCGCCTCGACGCAGTGACCGTAACAGCACGACCATCTTCCTGCTTATTTCGGATAAACTTATTTCGGACTTAGTGACTGATCTCCATCTACACTTTGTCCTTCTTTCGACTTCTTCGTTTCACGTGGCGAGACGTGTGCGCTGTACCTTGAACAGGTTGATGTTGTCTATCTGAGCTCTGAACAGGAAGTCGTTAATAGTTAACAGTTCAGTTCCTGTGGTGAAGACAGAAATAAAAAGGATTAGTGAACAACCAATTTAAATGGCTTTATCATTTCTAGATGTGTTTTAATTATTAATTTTATTTTTTTTGGGCAGGGGGTCGTCATGAAATTGTCACGATCTACACTTCATGAGAAACTGAAAAGTTATTTACGAGTTATTTAGCACCAGATTTGATCTCAAACCGCTTTCCGTTTTTATTTTGCTGCGTTTTCTTTTTCCTATTTCTCCATTCGTTTAGGTTTTTAATTCACTATCCTCAATTCATATCGTCCAACTGACTGCTGGCCTTTTCCCACCCTGAGTGTGACGTCACAAATAATTTGTCCGTCCTGTAAATAAAGTCAATACAGGAGGGATTTTTATTAATTTTTTTACAGGAGTGATGAAAAACGTGTGTGTGTGTGTGTGTGTGTGTTTACCTGACTGAGTGCTCTGAGTCACAGGATTCAGGCCCACCTTCCCTGTAGTCACAAAGAAAGTTTATTCAATTTACAGCAAAAAACACAACATTCCTCTCTCTCTCTCACACACACACACAGCTGACCTCCAAGAGTGCGTACTAGTCCCTCCAGCACAAACAGGATTTGCTTGATATACATCAGATTCTTGGCCTTCAGGCGGCTCCTTGAAAGAGACCCGTATTAATAAATCTAAATATTAAATACAAAACATGCCTATTTCTTCCTTGCGAACATCTGAAAGCCATTTTTATGAACGTCACAAGAATCTCCGGACATCTTAAAACTACCTTTACATTTCTGTAGGTGGTAAAGTAATGAGTTGGATTTTTTTTTCCTTTACCTGTAGCGCTCGCAGTATTGAGAGAGCTGCGAGTGAGCCCTGCACAGCTGAAACACATCATCAACAGCTCCAATTAATTCAGCCATCTGTGCTTATTAGGCACAGGCAGATAACCGGTTAGATCATTAATTACAATAATGTACAGCGTACCTACCGGAACATTGGGCCATTAAAAAAAAACATGATAACGACACATGAATGAAACTTTGAGATTCTGTATAGGCGTATGTTCTTTACCGTACATTAAAACCTATTATGAAGCGCTATATAAAACCAAGGTTGTATATATAAAACCTGTTTGTCAGCTGAAATAATGATTTTCCTGCTAAGGTGGACGAATTGGTATTTATTACACCGCTATGTATGCCTTGTGCAACTTCACTTATTTATAACGAATCCATCAGGTAAAGGACTGAAATGAATGGATACTTCATAGAAGCTGTATCAAGTGGTCATGAATGTGGTGTTAGTCAGACAAAGTAGATCAGATACAGCAGGGATGAATTCTCAAATCTGATTGGTCATCTACTGTAACTTTGAAAAACTGCAAGCTCTTCCGAGAGTTTTCCTTGAGTTCACGTTCACACGTTCAGGGACTGCTTATTTTGGACAGTTTAACATACTTCATTATTTTATTCAGCGGATATTTTAGCTCGTTATTCAAAGCGGGACACGACCTTATTTAAAACACACTCAATTAGTCTGGGAAGCTCAGGATCAGACAGATTTTTCACAGCGTGTTAAGGTTAAAACATTTGTTAATATAATGGAGCGATAATATGGTTAACTGTGCTAAAGCATTCAGCCGACATGAAATTCCTAGAATATGGAAATGTCCCTGGAGCTTACAACTCACTATCTGTTCCCTGAGGTAGAGGTGTGTATCAGGACTGGGATCCCACCGGACCCAATCATTTTGTATCCGTTTTTTTTATCTGTTATTTTAGTTTATTTTACAAGAAACATGTTGAAATTCTTGGCCATAATAGCGTAACCACACATACTGGGTGGAACATTGGTTAATTCCAGGTTGAAGTTTGTATCTTAAACAAATATTATAATGGTACACTATATTCACTTTCCCAGGTGAAGTGTTAGCAGAGTAGCTTAGCAACGTACCTGTGCCCCGTTGACTTCGGAACTGTGCAGTGCCGTGATCGTGTCCGTGAGATTGTGAGCCTCGTCGATAATGACGATCTGATCCTTCAGTTTGATCCCGGACGCCTTGCGAGTCGCAGCATGAAGGAGTGATTGATACGGCAATACCACCACCTGAGAGAGGGAGAAATAAACTTTAAAAATCGGTGCTTGAATTCACCGAAACCCTGAATTAGGACTATATGCATAAATTGGCGAGCCAGCCAGGAGTAGTCAAGGCAGATATAAAAACTAATAATCAGAGACCAGATAACAGAGTTTCTACTGTTTCTACTGTTTCTACATAATGGAAGTAGTTCCAACAAGCAGTGTTGTATTATTAGAAATGAATGAAGAATCTGGAAAACGTTAACCTTGGTTGAAAAATATCATTAGTAAATTATGTTCCATATATTATATCCCACTCATGTCCAATATACTTTGGACAAACATGAGCTTGATTACTAGTAGTTAACTAGCCTGCTAGCACTGAGGATCTCAGAGTGTTTCAGATTTGTATATTCACGTATATGTATAGATCCTTGAAACTATAAAGGGTCCTGGGCAACTTATAATTTTTTTTATTCTTTTAAATGACAGATCTGTGGGCGCATTAGTTACGTAAGGAATTAAATGTGGGAGCATGCTGTTAAAGAAAACTAATCAACAACGGGGTGGCATAACACAGCAGAGTTACCGTTACCACCTCAAAGTTGATTATTTTCCTAAAACGGCACATTCCGGAGTGTTTTATTCCTCTTATATCACAGAAACTTGCCAGAAACTACTTATATTAATTAAAGAATGACAGGTTACACTTTTTTTATCCGTTTATAGTTACATGTAATGCTATAGAACGTCCTAGGAACAAGTTAGTTCCTGTTATCGGTTACGTCATAGCAGCTCAACAATCATAAAAATAAATAAACAGACTTTTGAACTATAATTTGTGTGCGTGTATATATGCGTATGTGTGTGTACCTGAGCTGCAGGAATAGCGAGCCGTGTGCTGTAATAAGGGCAGGTGTGTGTGTCTCGGCCGTGCTGCACGAGCTGCTCGATGTCTCTGACGCTCGCCAGCACCTCGTCTCGCATCGTCATCATCTTCTCGTAGCCTGAGAACGTGCAGGTCGCTTTGACGGCACCGCGGCGGCGTTTAGGCTCCGAGTCCACCTTGTCCTGCTTATCTGTGTGCAAAGGTCAAAAGCAACCTATGTTTTATCCCCCACAACACACACACACGCACGTGTAAATATACACAGTATGTATCTAATTTGTTTTCCCATAATGCTCGTGGGTGTTGCGTTTGTGTTTTGCGTCTGAGCGTTTCTGATTCCGACCGTGTTTATTTTTTTGCAGCTCCATACAGCGATCGTTGATCAGCTGAACGCTTCCCAGTCGTGCCACCTCTGGATTAATGCACAGATTCTGCAGGGATACATTCGATAAATACATTTTTTTACAATTTTCTGCTCACAAATACAGTATTTACATCAAAAGATTTTTAAAGAAAAACTGGTTGGGGGGGTTTCATTATTTAACTATGTGCAACATGAGAGTGCTTGAGCAGGTCTAAACTTGCATAACCAGTGGCGAGTGTCCTCCAGGGTCTTATTATTGTTATTTCGTTGTTATTCAAATGTACAGGAAATTGTTTCTGGAGCTGTAATAATCACAGAATTTCTAAAACACCTTGTGATGTGCGATTCTGGCATTGAACGGATTCGATTATTTTGGTCATTTGAGGCTTCTGTGTACATTGTTTACAGCTTGAAAATAACAACTTAATCTAATAACTTTGTCATACAGCATACAGTGTGTGTGCGTGTGCGTACCTGTCTAGACCCAAGATTCACCAAGCTGACTGTGGAGCTATACGGACTCTTCTGCACTTCATGCACGAACTGGGCCAGCTGCGAGTGTGTACGGCTGCAGTAATAAATCTGAGATTAAAAAAAAACACATTCTGTTACATGCATCACAAACACACGCTCATGCTCACTTAAATTTTTTCCACATTTATTAAAATGAAACATGAAAACCATATACTATCAATATGCGACATCCCCTTTTTGCTTTAAGCACAGTGAGGCCTTTTTTTAGGCTTCAAACATGCAATTATTCAAATTTGAATAGAATTCAGTCAGCCCTAATTATAATCTGTCTAATAATTAAATAAACATACAAAAGATATTTGAGATCACAATCCTCTTGAATGTAATTAATATGCACCTTAGTGACATGCTCTTCCTCCAGATCATCATCATCATCCTCATCACAGAGCCTGGAGAAGAGTGTTCATGAGCATTGAGATGAAGAAATGCTATAAGAAACACAGACTCGTGTATATACAACCACACACCTGTTTTGGGGTGTGGCTTCTTCATCGCTTTCGTAATCCGCAACAACGAGCCCGTCCTCTTCGTCTTCGTCAGGTCCGTCTTCTGACCCCGCGTCCTGCTTACTGAACTGCAGCAGCTTTTCAGTCTCGCTATTCTCACTGTTCTGTGGATATAAAGACGGGGTTTAGATACGCAAATAAAGACATAATGTAGACATAAATATACCGAGGTACACGGGGACGGCGGGTACTAAGGTGCTAGCAGGGCTACTCCTCCATTTTCCAAAGATAAACATATACAGTGCTGTTAAAAACTATTTGCTCCCATCCTGATTTTGTGTATATCTCATACTAAATGGTTTTAGACCTTCAAATGAAATACACCGTAAAAGAAAAGCTTTATTTCTTCCATCTTTGGTATAGTGTGTTACTGGGTAAGACCTTTTAACCAACTTCATGCTGTTGAAAAAGTTCTATTTACGTGATTTGATTGAACAGGGTTTGCAGTAATCAGGCCTGGTTGTGTCTAGTCCAGCTGAACCACATTATGAATGCAGTTTCATAGATTGGGGGAATTAGTCACTACAGGAGAAAATACATTTTTACACAGGCCCAGTTGGTATTAGAGAACTTTTTTTTTTTGCTTCAATAAATAACATTACCATTTAAATAGTATAGTACATTTACCATTAGTATAGTATACACAAAAACAGAAGAAACCACGATGGGGGCAAATACTTTTTCACTGTACTGCGTGCATCAATGTAAGGGTTTATTTTTGGTGTGCATGTCCGATTATTTGCTGCTAACAAAATGAAGACCATTTTGGACATTTTGTGGAACTGAGCACAACAGCAGGGCTGATTTCTTTCTAGGCCAGACTGTAGATTCAGTCATGTCAGGCGATTACACAGATTTGGTCTCAATTTGCACTGATCGATGAGACCTCACGATCTAATCCTAATAATTTAATTGCCGAGCTACTGATAGATATTATATTTTAGCACCCATCTAATATCATGACCAGTGGTCACTGAGGATACACAAACGGACTTTTCTCTTCATGGTGTATTTTAGCTGAGCGTTGTGTCTGATCATCTCCAGTCGGTCCTCTCTCCTCTTCCTTTTCATCTCTTCATCCTGGGGAAAATAAGAAAGAAAGAAAGAAAGCAGGATATGAATATACAAATATGTTAATAAACTTTGGGGAATTATTGTACTTCTCCGATATAGCCATTTCTTTTCATATATCACACGGCATCACATTAGTGCATTTTGCACCTCTTTTTACAACTCATTAATACATTTTAGTGCGTAGATATTCCACATTCAGATTGTTTCGGTTTCCCACCTTTAATTTGTTCACCATCTCTCTCTCTGCTCTTTTTTGCACAAACTCTGAAACCCAGTCCAGCTCTCCATCAACGCCAGCGCTGTTACTTTTCTCCTCCTTCTGAACCGTGATTCCGTTCCCGTCTTTTCCTCCTCCACCTACTGACAGCATCACGACGCATCAATTCAGCCTGAGAGGAACTATGCAAGATTTGATGCACCACCCCGAAATGTGTGTATTCTTTCCTGCTCTTTCCTTGTAACGAAAGTGCAAAACTTCTCACGCACACATATACACACATATACATATATACACACACACACACATATATATATATATATATATATATATATACACACACACATACACACACACACACACACACACACACATACACTACCCGTCAAAAGTTTGTGGACACTTGACTGAAATGTTTCTCATGATCTTAAAAAACTTTTGATCTGAAGGTGTGTGATTAAATGTTTGAAATCCGTGTTGTAGACAAAAATATAATCGTCCCGACCTTTTCATTTCTCTCATTAGAAAACTAACATTTTATTTACAAAAAAAATATGTTTTTAAATGGACGACTCGGAGTGAAATATTGAGAAAAGCAGCTGATAAGAGTCCGGCGTCGGTGTGGGAAATTCCTTAAGAAAATAGGTAGAAAAAAATGCCAAGAATAAATTTCAGAATGCTAAAATATTCAATTATTTGGATTTTTTTTGGATGTTTTAATCACAACATAATTCCCATTGTTCAATTTGTGTTACTCCAAAGTTTTGATGACTTTATTATTATTACTATTATTATTAAATGGGGGGTGATAAAGTGTGTGTGCGTGTGTGTGTGTGTGTATACAATCGTAGGGCGTCACGATATATAATATATAATTAAAATCTTTTTTTTTTAAACCATACATTACCTAAAACGTCAGGGAATCGATTCACCCTGAATAGAAGAATCAAAATAAGAATCGACTCGTGAATCACCTGCGCTCGCGCTCACAGTGTGCTCCAGGAGCTTCTCAGCTTCCTGCCGTTTCTTCTCCTCAAAGTCTTTCAGCCATGTCAGAGCACCACAGATCAGACTCAGAGACTTCCCCTGGAAATCATAAACCAGCAATGAACCCCTCCACTAGTGTCAAAAACATGGACAGATAAACAGAAAGATCCGTGAAGACTGACCGTGCCGGTGGGGCTCTCGAAGATGCCCACTTTGCCCTGCTCGAGCACGGCGTACAGCGCCTCCATGAAGCGCTCCTGGATCGGATACGGCTTAAAGGGAAACGGGAAGCGACTGACGCCATCCCCGCTCTCCATCTCGACCAGTCCGGTGACTCGGATCCGATCTAAAACACCAGCGATTTTAGTATCGACTGAAGATACTTCAGCTGCTTGGACTGCTAAACTTCCTCAAAGGTCCGCGCCATAGATATGTCTCAGCCAATCAGAACGAGGCTCAACCTACTCCGGTTAGGGATCATCATCAAATGACCACTTTCACTAAATGAAACATTAGACCCTATCTAACCCTGACCCTGTGCTAACAGACTCTACAAAAAAAAAATCTTTTTACGGAGTGTCAAAATACCATTCACTCTTTTTTTTTTACTAGGTCGAGCAGTATAAGTAAGTTCTTTTGGCATGTTTCATTCATGTTATGTTGTACAACGAATGAATCATTTGCTACATATTTACTTTTAAACGCTGCCTATATCCACCGATGGATAACAGGGGCTGGTTCGTTCTCTCAGTTTTACCTTCATGAAAATATAAAGTTAGTAAGTGGAAACAGTGTTAGAAACAAACAAACTAGGATTAGCTAGCTTATGTTTTACCAGACAAAATGATATAATAAAATAAAAATATTTGTACATATCTGTCCACATACAACCAGAATGTTTATTTGTGTTCTTATCACTTTAATTTCTCCAACAAATCCCGCCATGAAGTAGGACCAAGTGTAAAGGCTTTTGTACGTCTTAAGGCTTTGCTTGGTGCAGAGCTTCTCAACCTTTTTAAACCCCCCGTCTCCCCGCCCCCCCTCGCTAAAAGTCGCTAAAGGGGTCTGAAAAGTTGCAAAAGTCACCAAAATTGGCCCCAAAATCAACATTTTCATTTGAACATTTTTAGGCCTTGAAACAACTTATAATAATGTATTTGTGCAATATTACTTTGAAAATGACACAGTTCCGTGTTTTTACTCCACTTAGAGCACAATTCTTAACTAGAAAAATGACGAAAAATGCTCGCTAAAATCCTTACACTCCTTTAGAAGTACCATACGAGCATCAGTGTGGTCAATGCCTTTGAATAAATGCATTTTAGCGCCAAAAGTCGACTTTCTTGTGATAATCAGACCAGCAGGTACTGTTTTCACAAATGCACAGAAATTGGTCGCATTCCTGACAACGAAAAACAGTTTTTGATTCCTTGTGGTTGTTGTTCTTCTTTTCATCGGAAAGATTCGTCACTATCCATTTCGGTTTCAACATCACCTGAACTTTCACTGCTGCCACTATCTAGGATCCTCGCTCTCGCCTGTGTAACTGTGTATGTTTTCCCCCCCCCCCACTGTTTTAGACGTACCTGTGTTCACTGCAGGTGTAACTTTAGCTGGAACACGATTACATTGACATTTTACGATTATTCACTTAGCAGACGCTTTTATCCAAAGCGACTTACAAATGAGAAAAATACAAGCAAAGCGGTATATCAAGCAGAGAACAAAACGAGTAGCTACCGTACAAGATCCGTTAACTGAGTTCCAGAAGAAGCTTTTCGCTTTGGCATTTTTAGTTAACTTCTACTATTACACCATAAGTTTATCAACAACATTCACGCTTGGATCATCTTCGTCGTAATGACGGCGTAATGACGTAATAACGTTGTGACGTCATCGACCTTCATCAAGAAACAATAATTAAATAAGTAAGGAATCAGAGCATGGTACATTCCGGTATACCGGCCTTACGGGGATAACGGCCTTACAGGGATTTGGCATGGACGACCAAGCCGGTATATCGTCCTTAGGGGATAGATCAAAGACGGGAAAGACGGTT
>CM022754.1:38676077-38853577 GCA_012411365.1 Ameiurus melas | reverse complement strand
ATTTAACATTCCACCTGGTGCAACACTGCAATACAAAATCAGACTGACAAAGTTCGAGAAGGTGAGTGTGCTTGAACGTTCACACACGTACAAACGACACCAGTGCCTCTGAAATCAAAATCGGGTGTTTCGGGACGTTTTGTATTTACCGAAATGATCAGATATCTGAAATAAATTGAGAGCTTTCTGGAGATGTTCTTGTTTTAATCATTAACAAAGAAAACGTTAAATATTTTATGATTTCATAACTAGGCCCACTTTTAAAACCATATTTCTACAGTTACTTCCTCTCATTAGTGGCAAAAAATGGCTTTCGGTGCATTTTGGAAGCGTGTCTTGCCGTACAGTATTCCCTTTTTCCAATCTTTGCTTGGGTTTTTTTTTTGGGGGGATTCTTAGCTAGCTTTTTTTTTTTTTAAACCAGCCACAAGAACTGAATTTTCCTGCTCACTTCATTTTCTGGCATCCATTTTTAGCACGTTGGTTCAAGAGTGGTCATGACGTGTAGGTCTGCCTTATTCATTCATTCACCCATCCTCATTAAGATCTTTATTGTAGTCAAGGTTGCTGTGTTGGTAGAGCTTAGTCCACCAGAGGGCATAAGGGTTGGTTTAGGCTAGCCCAATTCGCACCCTCCCCAACGCTCGGCCCGATTCGAGGCGTGTCTCTGTTTCCTTTAGATCTACTTGGATAGAATTCGTTCCTTCTTAAGTAGATGTAATTATGTAATTAAGTAAACGTGTACTAGGTAAACATGACCTTGTTTTCAAGGCTTTCAGTTATGTTTTTTGTGTGTTTGTGGGGTGTGGTATTCTTCATCTGCCTTCATTACTGTCACCTAGGCTAAAGAATCCTGGGAGATGAACACCGGTGAGAAACTGGAGCAGAGCGTCATCGTCAAAGAGAAAGGAACTCAATACTTCAAAGTATGATCCACACATCGACGTTTGAGATCCTTATCCAGCTGATCGTTAAATTCCGAGCCGCCTGTAATGTTTCTATCCTTTGTTTATCCGTCTGTTTTTGTCGTAGGTTGGTAAATATAAGCAGGCGGTGGTGCAGTATAAGCGCATCGTGTCATGGCTGGAGCACGAGTCCAACCTCGTGGGCGAGGACGAAGAGAAAGCCAAAGCCCTGAGACTGGCGGCTCACCTCAACCTGGCCATGTGCTACCTAAAACTCCAGGAGCCCAGCCCCGCCCTCGAGAGCTGCGACAAGGTCCAGAACCTTTAACCGCTGCTAATCCGACACCTCCGTATTCCCCTACGTGCGTCGTTGTAACGATGTCATTTGTAGTAGTGCGTATACAGCACCGCTGTATGTGCGTTCATAGAGGAATATTCTTGGATAAAGGTTAATTATTTTCGGTTACTTATTTGTCTAAAATGTTTTTAACGATTGCTCTTTGTTAAATTCGCGCGCGTTTTGTTTAGTCGTCGTGCGAACGTAGCTTCGATCAAGAATCTTGCGCATACGTTTGAATATTCTTTTCCCACCCTTCTGCTGTGTTCTTGTCAGTTCCTCATGGCTGTAAAACCCTGGTTCGTAACTGGTTCCCGGTGTCTCTTCCTAGGCGCTGGAACTGGATGCGAACAACGAAAAAGCCCTGTTCAGGCGAGGGGAAGCGTTGTTCCTGATGAAGGAATTCGATCTGGCGAGAGAAGACTTCCAGCGCGTGATACAGCTGTATCCGAGCAACAAGGCGGCGAAGAGCCAAGTGCAGCAGTGCCAGAAGCACATCAAGGAGCAGCACGAGAAGGACAAACGCCTGTACGCCAACATGTTCCAGAAGTTTGCCGAGAGGGACGCTAAAGTAAGCGCTGTAGAGTTTATACATTTGATGGCAAATTTGTGAGCGAACAAAACGCGCACAGTCGTTCATTAGACCGAACGAAGCCACAACTTGTAACGCCACAACTCGCACTGTTAATGCAAGATCGGCGTGATCTTATTACTCGTATACGGGCTCGAAGTTTCTCTTTACGTGACGACTAAACGAGGTTTACTGAAGATTTGACTCTTTTGGAACCGTCGTATTGAATTGATTGACAATTCTTAGCTATATAAGCTCAACGACACAGAGGCTCAGGAACAGGGTTCTGTCATAACCGTTGCTCTAGTACGAGGTCAAGTCACGTGACGACGTTTCAAGGGTTGGTTTGTTGGATGGCGCGTCATAATTTTGGCCGCATTCGGTGCTTCCTCTCATGCACGGGTATATGGTTCAGCCGATATTTGTCCCCTTGCTACGGGATTTTATCTCCGTGAACCAGTGAATGCATGAGCCTCTGTCTTGTGAGCCAATAGAAAACAAGAGGGTGGGACTGTGGTCTGTTTGGTCAGTACTGAGAAACTTCAGAGCCACTTATTGTTCCACACTGGGATTTATTTATTTGGTTTTTGTCCGGCGATTCAACTGAATCTTTTCTCCTGAGCCTTTGTGTCAGGCGTGACGTCAATACACGATGCCTTTATATGTCAAATCTCTCTCGGCCGTTTCTCAGCATCTTCACTTAAAGGTGGGGGGGGGGGACATACTGTTTCAAGTCCTGAAGCTGTGAAAGAGTTTTTGTCCGATTGTTACAACCAAAAATGCTCGATTTCGCCGTGGCTTTTTTTCTTTTCTTTTTTTCTTAAAAGAAAAGTTTGAATTGGTGTAATCGCAATTGCGTGAAATTGTTGGTAAATGAGACCATTAACACACCTGAATTTGGTTAAATGCGCATCGCGACGACGTCACGTGACGCCGCAAGCTCTTCCGAATATCACGTTTATTTCTGCGATCGTAAAATCCTGGAGCGAGACGTGTAACCTAAGAAATGTTGCAGATAATTGTCTTGTTCTAAAGAGAATTTTTTTCTGTACTTTTTTTCTTTCTTTTCTGGCAGAAGGAAGCCGAGCAGGCAAAGAAAGAAGGCGACGGCACTATGGAGTTAGCGGAGAATGGTGCCCACGAGCAGACTGCAGCATAAATGTGTGTTAATATGGCTGGTTTTGTGTGTCTAATTAAATGGCTTTTTTTTTTTTTTTTTTTTTAACACAAATTTTCTTTTCTTTTTGAATTTTTTTTTATATATAAACAGTTTGTACCTAATGAAATGAGTGCGTGTATATAGGTGTGAAGCTGAACGTCTGATCTGTAGAATAGTTTGTTTTTTCTTTAAGCCTCGCTTAATTTGCGTGTTTGTGTTCATGTGAGGCAGCTAGTCGACCCGGCTGTATGCTTTTTGCTGCTATTCCGCATGAGGGTGTAGAACTGAAGGCTGTAATGCTGAATGGAGATGATCATTACTAGGCGGTGAATATTAAGCGGTACCACAGGGTCCGAAATTGGGCCCGGCCCTGATCGCTAAACGGTAAACGGTATATTTCGGAGCGCCAGAACGTAGTGCTGCTGTACAGAACGGATAAAGGCAGGGAACTCGACCGATCATTATGGCGACACGACTGTTGGTATTCTTCATCTGGTTGTATACGTTCGATAGCTGTTTTTTTAAAATATCTTTCACCGTGTTCTGTTCATAACGCTTTAAAACTCCCTATAATCCTTTTTCTTTAAATTCGCACAACTTGAAATCCGGTGTCATGTTTTTGTTTATTTTTTTTTTGGTTACGTTTAAGAGGACAGCATGTACAGTTGGAGGAGAATTATTTTTTTTTATCACGGAGAACCGCTTAGTATCTGCTTGACTCGCTCTTGGAATTGTTCGGTTTTAGGCAGTCGTGGAGAAATCGATCCAGACTTCGGTTCTAGCCTACTTTAGTGCACAGATGTCAGTTTTGTGTTCGTGCTGACTCGGATCAGGATCCTGGGCTCATATCGGAATTTTTTTTTTTTCTTTTTCCTCTGGACGAGGACGTTTGAGCTGAGGTTGTAAATTACTGAAATTTAGACGCGGTTCTCTCTCAGCAGTCCATGTGCTTGCACTGGTTTGTTTGAAATGCATGAACGGAGTTGAGCGAAATGCGTCAGTTGTTCTGTTCTTGTGTCATTAATGCTCCAGTGGTGTCAAATAATAATAATAATAAAAAAAAAAATCTAATAAGCTAAAAAAAAAAAAATCATCTTTTTTCTTTACCCATCACATTCAGTTCCATTTTATTTACATTAAACACTGTCAGATAGCAAATTTATAGAAATCTAGATTTTAGACTTCTAATGAGCAAACTTGAGACGAAGAAGAAACTTTGAGAGGAACGTTACAAAAGATCACCCGATTCATTTTTTTAAACTTATTAACAAAACGAAATAACGTAAGAAACCATTTACTAAATGCATCATGTCAATTTTGTATACGCGGTGACAATACAGTGATATCTCTTCGGTAAATGAGTGGAGAAGCATCGATATTGAAATGTGACCAGATTATAAGTACTAAGTTGCAACGTTGATCCATCGGTGTCCGCCTGAATATTGTCAGTCGCTCATTTTCCGAGCTGGTTTGTGACGCTGCAATGCCACACATAATTTATTTCCTGTATAATGCGCTTCAAACCCTCAAGATTCTTATAAGAAGTAAAACCAACATCTAAAGACACTGACGTGAGTTTGGGAGGAGGAACCGGGGTTGATGTGGTCAAATTGGCTAATGATTAGCAAGTTATGCTAATGGCTGGTTGTTGTATTTCTCCTTTCCCCTTCGGGGAACATAGTGTAAAGTCAGGGGGCAGATAAATAAAAAAGGATTAACGTTTCCACCCAGAGAACAACATCCCCACCCAGAGAACACCGTCCCCACAGTGAAACATGGTGGTGGCAGCATCCTGTTGTAGGAATGCTTTTCATCTGCAGGGACTGGGAAACTGATCTATCTATATAATTACAATTCTGATATATATCTGAAATCTATGAGGACTTGCAGCTGCAAGTAATGACTTGGGGCTGGGGGTATATACACATAGTCCCCTTTCAAAATTATGGGAACAGCAAGGTCAATTATTTTGGGTTTGAGATCAAAAGATGAATGAGACAGTAGATCAGGATTCAGTTCCCATTCCCTGATATTTCCATTGCACATTTTGTTTGAACTCGCCCATTTGTCAAGCGATCAAAAATACTGGCACATGGCTGACGGGTATTTATGGTTGCACAGGTGTGTCCTGTTGATTTGTTTAAAAAATTAATTGTTTTGAATATGTACTCTTGTTCTGAGCCCTAGGTTTCACCTGCTAAGACTACTTTTGTTGTTAAAATTAATGAACCAACATGAAGACCAGAGAGCTGTCTATGGGAGAAAAGCAAGCCATTTTGAAGCTGGGAAGAGAGGGGAAATTGATCAGAGCCCTTGAACAAGCATGGGGGTATAGCCCATGCAATAGTTTGGAAACACTAGTGTACTTACAACAAGACAGAGAACAGGTTGGCCAAGAAAACAACAGCAGCTTCATCGCCCACCCAGGACCTCTAATGGTACATGCACATCAAATATGGTGAAGACCAGACAAAGATTTCGAAAGGCAGCTTTTAATGTAAATGCTTCTTGGGAACAGCAGATGGTGCTGTGATATTAGGAACAGGAGCCTGTCCATGTTGGCTGGAAAACTGCTCTTCTTCCTCACTGAAAGTGAAAGATATTGACATGAAGCTCTACTCCACATAATATGATGATGGTTGTGAACTCAAATGCTTGAACTGCACAATAAAGGAGATTTTTTTGTTTTGTTTCATTTGTGGTGTTTCCCCCCATTTGACTGGATGAAAAATGGATTGGAAAGAGTTTTAAATAACACAGGAGTAAATATATATCACTTCGACACCTGCATTTAAATCTCCAGATTGCTATAAACATGCGTCAGAAGAAACACGTTTCTCTTCGTTTAACTTCTTTCATCCCTGGATTGTGAATATACCAATGCGTTTAGAATTTTAGGATGCCCATGTCTGAAAAACACTGATCAATTCGCGTTTGTTTATTGTGTAATCATTTCTGTACAAATTTTAAACGGACAGGTTAGGAAAGGTCGGCTTTAAAATTATTTTTAAAGGAAGAATTTAGACAGTTTTAAGGTTTTAAAATATAACTAAAAATTCTAAATCTGAGGTAGTATAGTATGTACCTGAGTACCAAGTTTTAAGCACTTTGTTCATTCATATATTTGAATTGAATTATCAAGAGGTGCATCTCAAAAAACTTTGTGGAAAAGTTCATTTTTTTCTGTAATTTAATTAAAAAAGTGGAACTTTCATAAATTCTAGATTCATTACACATAAAGGGAGTATTTTAATTTATATTATATATATATATATATATATATATATATATATATATATATATATAAAAATATTTTTTTTAAAAAAGTCTTAATGATTATGGCTTACAGCTCGTGGGCTCATGGAATTCCAATATCTCAATATTAGAATAAAAAATTTATAATACTGAAATGTCGACCTGAGAAGAGCTTTAATCAGCGAATTAACTCAAAACACCTGCAAAGGTTTCCTGATGCTTTAATCTCTCAGTCTGGTTCAGTACACAGCCACAATCACGGGGAAGATGGAAGTAAATGTTGCATTTCATTTGGAAATCAAGGTCCCAGAGTCTGGAGGAAGAGTGGAGAGGATCAGAATCCAAGATGCTTGAAGTTCAGTGTGAAGTTTCCACAGTCGGTGATGATTTGAGGTGCCGTGTCATCTGCTGGTGTCGGTCCACTGTGTTTTCTCAAGTCGAGAGTGGATGCAGCGTCTACCAGGAGTTTTCAGAGAACTTCATGCTTCCATCTGCTACGAGCTTTATGGAGATGCTGATTTCCTTTTCCAGCAGGACTCGGCACCTGCCCACAGTGCCAAAACTACTAGTAACTGGTTTGTGACCATGGTGTTAGTGTGCTTGATTGTCCACCCGACTCGTCTGACCCGAACCCCATAGAGAATCTATGAGAGACACCAGACCCAACAATACAGACGAGCTGAAGACCGCTATCAGAGCAATCTGGACTTGCAGAACATCTCAGCAGTGCCACAGGCTGATCGCCTCCATGCCACGCCGCACTGATGCAGTAATTCCTGCAAAAGGATTCAAACCCCGACCGAGTATCAGCGCATAAATTAACATACTTTTCATCAGGTCGACATTTCTGTATTATAAATTCTTTGTTCTAATATTTAGAGATACTGGATTTTTTGATTTCTCTGAACTGTAAAAGCTGTAATAATCGAGATTAAAACAAAAAAAGAAAAGTCTCAAAAAATATTTCAGTTCATGTCTAATGAATCAAAAATATATGAAAGTTCCATGTCGTGAATTATATTACGGGAAAAAAATTGAACTTTTCCCACGATATTCAAATTTTTTGAGATGCACCTGTAATTTAATAAGAAACATAATAACAGACACCGAATCACACAGGACTGATTGATACTGGCCATATTGTGTACCAAATGACAACGGTCAATATATTTGGTATAAATATTAGAGACCATACTCTTTTGAGAATTGTGACACCAATGTTGCGATAAGGAAATCCCTTAAGCCTTATTATCTTAAAATAATACCTATCTATTATGCACATTTTACAAGGCTGTAAAATGTTTCAAAGGTGGACCAAAACGTATTTTGAGTAGGTCTTATGCTTCAGAACATTTGGTCTATAGTGCTCCATCAAGCTGACGCAAGTCTCCTCATTTGCCTGAAGCGTAGAGAGAATGCTGTGTGTCGAATCTGGTGTTTCTGTACCTTACAGACTTTGCTCATCATCACATTTTAGCAAAGAAGTAAAAATTACTGAACTATGTTCTGAAAACAGAAATGGACTTTTCACCTCACTGAACCATGACAATCATGATAGTTTCTGCTCTGAGAACACACTTTAATCAGCAAAACTCCTATATTCAACATGGCTCCAGCACAGTTCCTGCAGTCTTTTTTTATTTAAGCTGTTGCCAATTTTTTTTTTGTCAAAATTCATGTACAGGGTCAGAACATTGGCATCGTAGCCACGTGTGAATCTTTACTTTTATCCACAAAACAGACGAGATGAAATCAAGACCAGAAAAGAAGAAACAAACAAAAAAAAGTTTCCTAACAGCTAAAATGACTACGTAAATGGAAAGGAGGAAACAATGACACGAAAAGAAATAGGGTTTCGAATTGCTAGCAGTAAGACTTTGCAAAAGAAGACACATGCAAAGGATGACTTAAAGCAAGCAAAAGACAAGACACGGGAAACAAATGATGGAAGAGGGTTGCCATGGTGACCCAGGTAAGGTGACGTGAGTAACAGGAAGATTTACACATTCCTCTGATTCCATTTAGCATTGACTAAAAGGCAAATAGGAGAGGGCAGCACAGTCACTACATCTCAGGAAAAATGGATGGTGATGACGGTGAAAATGTAAAGGGCCTCTGTTCATGGAGGTTAGAGGAATCAGTCCAACAGATGAGCAGAGGTCTAGAGAAAGGAAGAGATAGTGAAAGTGAAACTGGATAAGAGTAACAATGTGGGCAAGTATAGATGAGGAACATATAATGTGGGTGGTAGGCTGCTGCATAATCCAGGTCTAGTTATGGTAAAGGGTCTGCAATCATATAGCGCTTTTATCCAAAGCGCTTTACGCTGTGTCTCATTCACCCATTCACACACACACTCACACACCGATGGTAGCAGAGCTGCCATGCAGGGCGCTAACTTGCCATCGGGAGCAACTTGGGGTTCAGTGTCTTGCCCAAGGACACTTTGGCATGTGGAGTCACGTGGGCTGGGAATCGAACCTCCAACCCTACGATTAGTGGACAACCCGCTCAACCACCTGATCCACATCCACCCATCAGTTATTAATCACTAATCAGTAAAGTTGTCATAATGAATACATTCCTTTATTCATTGATTGATTTATTATGATTTTGTCACCTTATAGAATAACTATGGAATTACAGAAGATACGTGAAGGAAAAAAGAGTTTCCAATAATAAAAACAATAATGTCAAAACAGTCCTATATTATGAATATGGAATTACAAAAACAGATAAGAGTGGTCAAGGTTTGGGGTTGCAGAAAATCCATTTCCATTTGGGTTGATTTGCCTAAAAAGTTTCGGAGTCCTGTAATAAGGGTACATTAATTTTAAAAAAGGTAAAAAAAAAAAAAAAAAAAAAAAAGGTTATTTCCTTACAATAAGGGAACAACAACAACAACAACAACAATAATAATAATAATAATAAATAATAAATAAATAATAATAATAATAATAATAATAATAAACTATAGTAAATGATTACATGGTTACATTACTATATATACAGTGCCTTGCAAAAGTATTCGGCCCCCTTGAACTTTTCAACCTTTTGCCACATTTCAGGCTTCAAACATAAAGATATAAAATTTTAATTTTTTGTGAAGAATCACCAACAAGTGGGACACAATTGTGAAGTGGAACGAAATCTATTGGATATTTTAAACTTTTTTAGCAAATAAAAAACTGAAAAGTGGTGCGTGCAAAATTATTCGGCCTCTTTACTTTCAGTGCAGCAAACTCACTCCAGAAGTTCAGCGAGGATCTCTGAATGATCCAATGTTGACAACAATCAGTCGTACACTGCACAGATCTGGCCTTTATGGAAGAGTGGCAAGAAAAAGCCATTTCTCAACGTTTGGTGTGACATTTGGTGTGTCTCCCAGGCGGCTTGTGGCAAACTTTAGATGAGACTTTTTATGGATATCTTTGAGAAATGGCTTTCTTCTTGCCACTCTTCCATAAAGGCCAGATTTGTGCAGTGTACGACTGATTGTTGTCCTATGGACAGACTCTCCCACCTCAGCTGTAGTTCTCTGCAGTTCATCCAGAGTGATCATGGGCCTCTTGGCTGCATCTCTGATCAGTCTTCTCCTTGTCTGAGCTGAAAGTTTAGAGGGACAGCCAGGTCTTGGTAGATTTGCAGTGGTCTGATACTCCTTCCATTTCAAAATGATCGCTTGCACAGTGCTCCTTGGGATGTTTAAAGCTTGGGAAATGTTTTTGTAACCAAATCCAGCTTTAAACTTCTCCACAACAGTATTACGGACCTGCCTGGTGTGTTCCTTGGTCTTCATGATGCTCTCTGCGCTTTCAACAGAACCCTGAGACTATCACAGAGCAGGTGCATTTATACAGAGACTTGATTACACACAGGTGGATTCTATTTATCACCATCAGTCATTTGCAGGACAACAAATTGGATCATTCAGAGATCCGCGCTGATAATTTCTGCAGTGAGTTAAAAGTGTTATTTGCTGCACTGAAGAGCAAAGGAGCTGAATAGTTTAAAATATCCAATAGATTTCATTCCACTTCAGAATTGTGTCCCACGTGTTGGTGATTCTTCACAAAAAATACAAATTTTATATCTTTATGTTTGAAGCCTGAAATGTGGCAAAAGGTTGAAAAGTTCGAGGGGGCCGAATACTTTCGCAAGGCACTGTATATACATATGATATACAATGTTATAATGATTTATAATGATAATTTAAAAGTTTATAATAATAATTTAAAAACCTTTTTATCTTTTTTTTTCTTAATATAGGAGTACAATAATAACTAAGTGACTTGATACACTCATAATGAACAAAGAAGGGGAGAGGCATTGCCTATATATCCTCTTTACCTGTTTACCTAATACTAATTAATACAGTAGTAAACATGTTGAAACTATTTCTAATATTTAATTCTATTTATTCTGGTTTGAATATACAGCAGGTTTTCTCTCCTCCCCATGCAAACCTTAGAGTTTACGTTCTTTTTGCATATGTTTATATAAAGTGATGTGTGGTTGGGAGAAATGTGCTGAGATTGCACAGACGAGAGGAAAGATCGACAGAACTCAGATCCTTCAGAGCAGAGATGATGAAATTCATTCCAATTTTCTTCCTGGTAGGAAGTTGTGGCTTGGTTGAAGGTATGATAAGAGAATATATTTACTATCCTGGCGCAACAGATTGGTATAATGCTCAGAGAATCTGCAGAGAATATTACAGTGATCTGGCTACCATCAGCACCTCTGAGGAACAGCAGCAACTTGTAGAGAGTTTTGGTTTCAGCAGTGGGCCAGCTTGGATTGGGCTGTACTCACAATATGTATACTCGACATGGCAGTGGTCTGATGGAGAGCCAGTTTCTTTCACACCATGGTATCCTGGCTATCCTGATACAAATTATTACACTTCTAAACGTGGCAGTGATTACGGATACAAAACCTGTGCTTTTCTGGAACAAGGACAATGGGTAAACAATTTCTGGTGGGCAGGTTATCCATTCTACTGTTATAGATATTTGATTTTGGTGAATGAGAGTAAGACTTGGGAGGAGGCTCTTCGGTACTGCAAAACTAAGTACACCGGCTTGGCCTCTCTGCCCTACACCACACAAGTGCTTCAGGCAAAAACGGAGCTTGCTCTGACCCAAACAGAGAGTGTGTGGACCGGCCTGCGCTTCATGGATGGAAACTGGTTCTGGCTGAGTGGAGAGCCAACGCAGAGTCTGGATTTGCTTCCATCATGTCCAGCTCATCCTTATCGCTGTGGAGCTCTCAACAACAACACCAACGCCTGGGAGAACCGAGACTGCAACGAGAATCTGAATTTCCTCTGCTACTTGAAGTGAGTAATAAATATCCAGAACAAGTCAGGATTTTATCAAAGTTCATCCTAATGACATCATTGTGTTGTTTCTGTCTCAGAACTGAACATTACTTACATTACGTCGTAGTGGGGTTTGTGAAGAATGGATGGATTCTCCATGTTTAAATGTTATTACAGTAGTGGCAATCAAGACCCAATCTTATCAGATATATTATATTACTGAGTTGTTATAGTTATTAGACCATTTGACTGATTTCTTGAACTGAATGTTTAATCCAATCTTCACATACTCATAAACCAGTGAGCCTATTCATAATTGAGATTAATGGTTATTTTAAAATAATAATTAAAAAGGCATATGTAATGGAAAGTTCAGGACTAATAAACCTCTGGGTTTCTGTAAATAGCCAAAACATTATTCTAAACATTTAAAATATCAGCTCATAAAATAAATCTGTCATGTGTATGTTTGTGTTTTATTATACAGTATTGTGTAGTGATCTCTGGCTGCACCCCTGCATTACATGTAAGTGTCAGTTTACAATCTCATGAAACATACATTAAAGATGCAGACAATGAATCAACACTGTGTTCTCTCTCTGAACAGATGACTTTCCACAAGAAGAAATCTCCTACAGGAAGATTACATGCATGACACTTTTCTTTTTTTTTTTTTTCTTTTTTCTTTTTTTTCCTTTACTGATTAAGATGTATCGTATGTTTGGCTTTCCTTATTCATAGATAATTTATATAGCATTGAAACGGAATGTCAGGCTTAGATGGATGGATAAATAGATAGATGGATGGATGGATGGATGGATGGATGGATAGATAGATAGATAGATAGATAGATAGATAGATAGATAGATAGATAGATAGATAGATAGATGTGGGGTATGACCCAACTTTTCCTTAATTGCCAGTGGTCTTCATTTATCAAGCTGGATTAAAAACAGATGTAAATGATCATAAATTGTTCCTAGGAGCATTTACACAAGAAATTTGGTATTAATGAAAATCCTGAAATTTTCAGAAAAACACTGGAATCCTCCTTGTGCTCCTGGGTGTGTGTAAATTTTGCATCGAACTAACTAACTAACATAAACCCTGATTGATCAGTCTCATCATTTGCATGCTGCACTTTTATATACGGATTACACAGTCGAGTTTAAACCACTGGATGTCACTAAATGAAATTAGAGGTGTGGTGTGAATGCACTTCACAGCTGATTGGCATTCAACAAACACACGTGATTGATAAACGAAGCCTAGTAATTGTCAGTAATTTATTTAGTAGATTAGTTGTTTTATTCATATATACTATATCAATATTGACATGTTCTATAATCAGTCTTTCATAATGCATTTGATCTGACTTTTACTGCAGTCAAGCAGTGCTTCATTTTTAGTGGAAAAAGATCGGTTTTAAACCTGTGCACTCTTGTTGGAGAAAGATTTCCGAGTTTGAGCAGCGGGAAAACCCTCCTCCTTTTATTCACTAAAAAGAGAGCACTGGTGGACATTATTACTCGCTTTTTGTGTAGAAATATTAAAGCCTTAAAACTGAAATTTTCAAGTAAAACATATACGCTAATGTAATAAATAAATGCTTTTCAAAAATGTTCTATAATCAGTCTTTCATAACGCATTTGATCTGACTTTTATTGCAGTCAAGCAGTGCTTCATTTTTAGTAGTAAAAGATCGGTTTTAAACCTTTTTTTGTTAGCTGATTAAGAAGTATCATATGTTTGACTTTCTTTATTCATAGATAATTTATATAGCATTGAAATGGAATGTCAGGTTTAGATAGATAGATAGATAGATAGATAGATAGATAGATAGATAGATAGATAGATAGATAGATAGATAGCTTTGAATGTTGTTTGTTTGAAAAGCTATGTTGAGTAGGAATTCTGAAGAGACAGACCGGTGGAACGGAAAGTGATTAGTCACCTCTCGTGTGAAATTCAGTTTATTTGTTCTACAGGATCAAGCAGAGAAAGTTTCATAGTAGTAGGCCTGTTATTTCACCATTCTCTTTTGCTTTGTATTGCCCTTGTTATAGCACAACAAACCAGCATTACTACAATTACCAATCTGTGAATAATTACAATGTACTAAATATGAGAATTATGCTAATTTAATCTAATTATATGCATATAACTATGAATTCCCCTTGTTCACTTCTTGTGAAATGAATACAATGCTTATTTGAAAATGGTTTCCTCAGTACTGATTCAGTTAGACTCAGAAGCAGACATTCATTGGAAATGACTCAAAAGAATGATCAGATCAGATCAGAGAAAAATGATCAGATCAGATCAGATCGATCAGATCCTGGGGCAGGTTTTGTGGTACGTTTGGTTTAATGTGTTTAAATCTATATTTATTTTCCGTGTTATGATTGTGTTAATCATCGTGAACTGTTGTAGACGATAGGTTTCACTTGTTAGAAACATGCTATTAATGTGCCTTAAATTTCAATCAATATTAAAAATAAACATCTGATGAGTTTATAAAGGATGTTGGTTGTTTTTTTTTTTCGTAGCTCCATAGCCATATTAAATGCCTCTGAGTGTAATTACATCTAATGAATTATGTCTCCCCTGTTCGTCTACCTCTGCTAAACAAACTAGCATTGTGTCTTAAATCACACATTTATGGACTACTCTAGACCATTATCGAGCACTTACACAAACTACTTTTCCTATTACAGTTAGTGTTTGAATTAAAAAATAATAAATCCTCTCACCTCACATAGACTTCAAACTTGCCGAAAGGTCTGTTCTGGCTGCCAGTCTGCTGGATTTACATAGGAAATCTGTACAAAAGATACGCAGGGAGCATGTAAACAATGCCACTCGTGGTAGCTGCTGCTTCTGCTTGTGCATGCAAAATCATGTAGCATCACACCACCCCAGCATGGATTTTCCTAAAACACAACACTTCCCACTTGACTGTTAAATCAATGCAAGGAATATTCCTTTCGTTTCACACCTATGTCATGGATTCTTCATTTAATGGACAAAGCATATCCTACATACAGTCCTTTGTATGTTAAAAATGAAGAAATTTGTACAAATAAAAGTACTTTAAAAGTTACATCTAATGGAAGTCGGTATACATACGGTATTCATTGCTTATATTTATAAGTAACTCCATTCGAATTATTTAAAATGCATGCGCTGTGGTTGGAAAACGCACGTAATTTAACCTGTCCTCAGCAAGAGGTCATAATATCAAACTGCCAAACAGAGTGTTCATAAATTCATAAATATTCCGTGAAAATGAAAGGCGTATATCTGTAAGATACCAAACAATTCATAAAGTAAATCTTAAATAATATTTCCCATAAAACTTCCCCCCAAAAATATATGTTCTCACTTTGCATCAACGCTCTCATTTTCAATTTTAGAATCCTGAATAAATCATGAAATGTCCCCGTCAGCTATAACTCAGAGGACCCCTTTCCCAGAAATAATGTCTCTGCAGTCACAGCTTTAACATGTCAACACCATGTCTTCCCATTATGATTGTTTCTGCTGATAATTGTGGGATTTTTACTATTCTTTATTTATTATCATTATAATATTCATTTATTTATTATTATTATTTTTTCTTACAATTTGGCAGTTCAGCTATGCTTATTGAAGCAGCAGTAAAAACACAGCTAAGATGGAAAAAGATTCAATTTTGTCAACTTCATCAACTCCATAAGTGTTATGTCTGACGGAGTTGACTTGCAAGCTAACAAGTCCTCACAAAAACTCCTTATCTAGTTATATAATACCATTTTTGAATACGCCTTAGGCATGAAATAGGCTGTATACAGTGAGGGAAAAAAGTATTTGATCCCCTGCTGATTTTGTACTGTAGCGGGAAAGGGCAGAGCACAGAGACACGGAGGCAGGAGTAGGGCAAACGCTGAGGCTTTTTTTGTACTGGTAGAGTGCAGGTTTATGTGGGTGTGTGTGTAGGTCTGCGGAGGCAGGCTGACGTCGTGACGCTCGTGGGGGCGTGTCAGGGGAATCCCGGAAGAAGCCTTGGGGTTCTCGAGCCGTCCCTCAGCGCTGCGTGTCGTCTCAGCCAGCGCCGTCCTCGTCCGTGTCGGTGCCTTGCAAAAAAATATGGGGAGAGAGAGATTAGTCACCTTAAAGCGAGTATGCGAGGAATACCTGTTCTCGAACCGTTCCGGACGCCAACTGTTTCGGTGAGTCGGTACTCAACCCTCCAGGGGCGGAAGGGCGTCCTTTTATTTCCCCCTTCCGCTTAGGGAGTGGTAGAATTCTTCCGACTGATCCTCCAATCCCCGGACGGTATGGCATCGGCGGGTCCTCCCCACCATGGCGTCCTTTCTGATTAGCGTGGGGTCCGGCGCGGGGCTGCCTGCTTTGTGCCGGCACGGCAGTCGAAGATGGAGCGATTTTCTTCCCGCTCACGCCGAGAGTCAGTCCGTCACGACAGTAGCCCCCCCCAGCTTCGAGCCTACTGCCACCGGGTGGTTGGACCTGAAAACAGAAGTCCTGCAAGGTGAGAAACCAATGAGTTACCCTGGCGTTAGTGTCCTTGGCCTTGGCCATCCACTGGAGGGGGGCATGGTCCGTCAGCAGGATGAAGGGTCGGCCCGCTAGGTAGTACCTTAGCTCCTCAATGGCCCACTTTATTGCCAGGGCCTCTCTTTCCACCGCGGCGTATCTTCTCTCCGCGGGGGACAGCTTCCGGCTGATGTAGAGCACCGGGTGCTCTTCTCCCTCGAAGGTTTGGGAGAGAACGGCGCCCAGCCCGGTTTCGGTCAGTGTGCACCGAGAAGGGGAGGGTAAAGTCCGGGTTGCGCAGCACCAGCTCGCTAGTGAGGACCTCCTTCAGAGTCCGGAAGGCCCTCTCGGCGTCGACTGACCACCTCACCCGGTCCGGCTGGCTCTTTTTTTTCAGATCTGAAAGAGGGGAGTCTATCGCAGAGAAGTTAGGGACAATACCCCGCGAACCCCAAGAAGGCACATACCTGTTTTTTTGACGTGGGCCGAGGGTAGCCTTTCACCACTTCAACTTTCACCACCTGGGGCTTCAGCATCCCGTGCCCAATGCGGTATCCTAGGTACTGCGTCTCGGTTAGCCCAAGGTGACATTTCTTGGGGTTGGTAGTCAAGCCAGCTTCCCGGAGTCCCTTTAGGACCTCCCCCAGATGGAACAGGTGGTCCAACCATGTGGAGGAATGGATGACTACGTCGTCCAAGTAGGCCGTTGCAAAGCTACGAAGGGGCTGTAAGACGCTGTCCATCAGTCGTTGGAAGGTGGCCGGTGCCCCATGTAGTCCAAAGGGGAGGACCCGGTATTGCCAGTGGCCCATGGAGGTGCTAAAGGCCATCTTGGGTCGGGCGTCGGCCGCTAGGGCCACTTGCCAGTACCCTTTGGTGAGGTCCAGGGTGGAAATGAATCGGGCCCTCCCCAGGCGCTCCACAAGGTCGTCCACTCGGGGAAGGGGGTAGCTATCAAAATCCGAGACTTGGTTTAGTCTCGAAAGTTGTTGCAGAGCCGAATGCTCCCGTCGGGTTTTTCGGGCACTACAACGATGGGGCTGGACCAGTGGCTGTTGAATTCTTCGATAACTGTCTCGTAGCATTCGCTCCACCTATTCCTTGATGGCCTTACGCCGGATCTCTGGGACACGGTAGGGCTTCTGTCTCACCACTACCCCCGGAGGTGTTTTTATGTGGTGGCGCACCACTTGGGTCCTGCCCGGGGAGGAGGAGAACACGTCCGAGAATTGGTCCACCAACTCGAGGAGCTCCTGTCTCTGGGCGGGGGTGAGGTCCTCCCCGAGGTCGACCACAGCAGGCTTGTTCTGATCTGTGCCCAGGGCGGCGTACGCTGAAACCACCGTGGCCGGGTCTACCCACTTCTTCAACAAGTTAATGTGGTATAGTTTCCCGTACGCTCTCTTACTGGGCTGTTGCAGGCGGTAGTCGACGGCGCCCTGACACTCTAGAATGGTGTAGGGCCCCTGCCAGCGGGCCAGGAACTTGCAGGCGCTACTGGGTACCAGAAGAAGTACCTGGTCCCCTGGGTGGAACTCCAGAGGCTGCGCCAGACGGTTGTACACCCGCTGCTGTTCCCCCTGGGCAGCACGCATGTGCTGTTGGACTATCGGCGCCACTCGGTCAATCCTGTCTTGCAATTCTCGTACATATTCCACGGCCGAGCGGTACGGCGATGGCTGTTCCTCCCAGGCTTCGCGGGCAATGTCCAGCAGTCCCCGAGGGCGCCGGCCAAACAGCAGCTCGAAGGGGGTGAAGCTGGTGGATGCCTGGGGACACTCCCGGATGGCAAAGGGTATGTAACGGAGGAGAAGGTCCCAGTTCCTCCCTTCTTCGTCTACTACCCGCCGCAGCATCCGTTTGAGCGTCTGGTTGAAGCGCTCAACCAGCCCGTCAGTCTGGGGGTGGTAGAGCGACGTCTTCAGGTGCTTCACCTGCAACAACCGACACAGATGAGACATTAGCTTTGAGACAAAGGACGCACCCTGGTCGGTTAGTATGTCCTTGGGGATTCCCACCCGGCTGAAAAGGAGTACCAGTTCCCTGGCGATGTTGGGGAGGTGGCTTTGCGCAGTGGTACCGCCTCCGGGTACCGGGTGGTGTAGTCTATGACCACCAGGATGTACTCGTGCCTCCGGGCCGACTTGGGGAGGGGCCCCACGAGGTCCATGCCGATCCGCTCAAAGGAAACGCCGATGATGGTGAGAGGGATGAGAGGCGCTGGCGGGGGCCTCCGGGGAGCGGTGTGTTGGCACTGGGGACACCGCTGGCAGAACATCTGGACCTCGGCACCCATCCCGGGCCACACGAATCGGTCCCTCAGTTTTTCCAACGTGTGCCGTGGTCCCAGGTGACCGCCGAGCGGGTGGGCATGGGCGAGGTGCATGACCAGTGGTGTTTTCGTCCGTGGTATCACCAGGAGGTCTACCTGCTCCCCCCAGCGGCAGGCTCGTTGGTGGAGGAGGCCACCCCGGATGAGGAAGTACGAGGTGGGAAGTCTCAGGTTGGGGTTTTGGTTGACCCCCTCTACAACCCGTACTTGGGCCCAGCAGTGCTTGAGGCAGTCGTCCTCCTTCTGCTTCTGACCGAAGCTCACCTCTCGGTGCACCGAGAGGGTTAATTGATATAGAGGACTCACCTTAGGGAGTGGGGTCCCCGTTGTCCTGGACCAGGTAAGCGGTCTGGCCCCCGGTTCTCTGCTTCCGATGTCGCAGCTTCCCTGTCTCGGTGTCCCGGCCTGGCAGGCATCCTGGCCAGTCCCTCCCCAGGAGTAATGGTACGGGGAGGTCAGGGATCACGCCTACGTGGAGAGACCAGATCCCGGTCGCGCCCTTGATCGGCACCTCTGCTGTCGGGACTTCCCGGGTGTCCCCATGAATGCAGGTTACAGCGAGGCTTCCCCCTGGCCGGAGTCCGCGGGGGAGGACGGACAGTCGAGCGAGGGTCACCGTGCTCCCGGTGTCCAGCAGAGCGGTGATCGGCCTCCCTTCAATCCACACCTTCTGGGTGGGCCCCTCCGGCAGCTGTCGTGTACGGGCGCAGCCGGCCAGCCAAGGTTTCTGGGTCGGCACGGGGGGCCCCAGTTCCGGCTCCGTGGACATGGGCTCGTCGGTGGGAGTTACCTGGGCGGCCGACTTCCGGCGGGTTCGCCAAGTGCCGGCTAGGCAGGACCAGTCAGGCCGGACCCCCGAGGCCCCTAGGGGTAGGTCCGAGGGCTGTGGGTCACGCAGATCGAGCTCGTTGGCGGAGGTGGCGCGCTCCAGGGCCATCAGGATCTCCTGGGGCATTCGCGGTTTGCGTTCGCTTGGACCCCCACGGCATGTCGTGCCACTCGGGGTAACGCCCTCAGGAACTTATCCATTGCCACCTCTTCCGCCACCTCCAGGGCCGTATGCTGGTCTGGCCGGAGCCACCTTTTGGTGAGCCGGATGAGGGCGTGTAGCTGTCGGCGGGGCCGCGCCCCCGGCTGATAGACCCAGCGATGAAACTCGGCCGCCGCTTGGTGAGAGCTTCGGCCGCACCACGCCAGGATGCCCTCCTTCATGGTGCTGTAGTCCGCCGCGTCCTCCGGCTCGAGACTGTAATAGGCCTCACGGGCCTCTGCTGTGAGCAGGGGACCTACGGCGCGGGGCCAGTCGTGCCTATCCCATCCCTCGCGGCGGGCGATGGTTTCGAAAGTTTCAAAGTATGCCAAAGGTCGTCATCAGGAGCAAGGGGGGGAGCAGGCAGCGGAGATCACGTCCCGGGTCCGGGAGAGGCGTGGAGTTTGCGCGGTACTCGGTCTGCAGCGCCACCAGAGTCTTTGTCGCCACCTGGAGGCTTTCCGTGAGTTGTTGGGTGACGGTCTGCTGCTGTATACTGGTCTGCAACAGCTGCTGCAAAGTCCGATCCATCTTCTCTCTCCTTGTCGGAAATTTTTATTTTATTTTTTTTATTATTTATTTATTTATTTATTTATTTATATGGGCGGTTCTGTGCTCATGCCCGCATTCTCCACCAGTGTAGCAGGAAAGGGCGGAGCACAGAAACACGGAGGCAGGAGTAGGGCAAACGCTGAGGCTTTTTTCGTACTGGTAGAGTGCAGGTTTATGTGGGTGTGTGTGTAGGTCTGCGGAGGCGGGCTGACGTCGTGACGCTCGTGGGGGCGTGTCGGGGGAATCCCGGAAGAAGCCTTGGGGTTCTCGAACCGTCCCTCAGCGCTGCGTGTCGTCTCAGCCAGCGCCGTCCTCGTCCGTGTCGGTGCCTTGCAAAAAAATATGGGGAGAGAGAGATTAGTCACCTTAAAGCGAGTATGCGAGGAATAACTGTTCTCGAACCGTTCCGGACGCCAACCGTTTCGGTGAGTCGGTACTCAACCCTCCAGGGGCGGAAGGGCGTCCTTTTATTTCCCCCTTCCGGTTAGGGAGTGGTGGAATTCTTCCGACCGATCCTCCAATCCCCGGACGGTATGGCATCGGCGGGTCCTCCCCGCCATGGCGTCCTTTCCGGTTAGCACGGGGTCCAGCGTGGGGCTGCCTGCTTCGCGCCGGCAGGGCAGTCGGAGATGGAGTGATTTTCTTCCCTCTTGCGCCGAGTGTCAGTCCGTCGCGACAGTACGTTTGCCCACTAACAAAGAAATGATCAGTCTATAATTTTAATAGTAGGTTTATTTGAACAGTGAGAGACAGAATAACAACAAAATCCAGAAAAACGCATGTCAAAAATGTTATAAATTGATTTGCATTTTAATGAGGGAAATACTGTAAGTATTTGACCCCTCTGCAAAACATGACTTAGTATTTGGTAATGACTTAGTAATTACTTTTACTTTTCAATGCCCTGGCTGAGGGATGGAGGTTCTCACCCAAGATTTGACGGTACATGGCCCCGTCCATCGTCCCTTTGATGCGGTGAAGTTGTCCTGTCCCCTTAGCAGAAAAACACCCCCAAAGCATAATGTTTCCACCTCCATGTTTGATGGTGGGGATGGTGTTCTTGATGTCATAGGCGGCATTCCTCCTCCTCCAAACACGACGAGTTGAGTTGATGCCAAAGAGCTCCATTTTCGTCTCATCTGACTACCAGAGGACAACTGGGTGAAAGTGTTGTGGTCAGATGAGACCAAAATGGAGCTCTTTGGCATCAACTCAATCCTAACCCTAAGGAGAAAAGCACTGGAAGGATTCTGTAACCCAAATATAGAGAAATTACAACATTTTTAGGATGTCTGACAGAGTTGAAACAAATGCAGTTATGAAATGAATAAATGTTAATTTTCAGGAAAAAGTGTTTTCATAAAAACCTGTTCCCTTACATGGTTTATTAGCTGAGACCGTTGTCTACAAATATATCCATTTCTAATTATTTTACTATTAGAAAATATAAACTAACCTCTAAAACATATTTGGTCTCTTATATCTCAGTTACTGACCTGATAAAAAAGTCAAATAGTATATGAAAATAGTACTATATTATAAACCTGTAATTACAAGATGATCAAAGAATGGGGTCAAAGATCATTTCAATTTGGGGTCATTTGCCTAAAAAATTCAGAACTCCTGTAACAATGGTAAAAACGATAATTTACAATAATAATAATAATAATAATAATAATAATAATAATAATAATAATAATAATGATGAACCATAGTAAATGATACTATGACTACATTAATAAAAATAAGTAATGTATAATAATCATAAAATAATGAAAATACTTTTGCATTTACAATATAAGCGCAATTATAAGAGAATTTGAATAAGAGTAGAAAGTGAACATAATTTACACTAAGGAAAAATAATAAAGTGACAATTTACAATACGTTTACAGTCATTTTAACACAAATAAAAAAAATGAGTAAAATAATAAGTAAACGACTCAATTCAATATTAATGGTCATTGCCTAATACATTTAAACATGTACAAGGCAATATGTCATCTTTACCTGTTTACCTAATACTAGTTAATACAGTGATAAAAGTATATAACAAATTAAAATATTTAATTCTATACATTCTGGTTTGAATATACAGCAGGTTTTCTCTCCTCCCCATGCAAACCTTAGAGTTTACGTTCTTTTTGCATATGTTTATATTGAGTGATGTGTGGTTGCATGGTATGTGCTGATTTGGCACAGACAAGAGGAAAGATTGACAGAACTCAGATCCTTCAAAGCAGAGATGATGAAATTCATTCCAATTTTCTTCCTGGTAGGAAGTTGTGGCTCGGTTGAAGGTATGATAAGAGAATATATTTACTATCCTGGTGCAACAGATTGGTATAATGCTCAGCGAATCTGCAGAATATATCACAGTGATCTGGTTACCTTCAGAACCGCAGAGGAACAGCAGCAACTTGTAGAGAGGTTTGGTTTCAGCAGTGGGCCAGCTTGGATTGGGTTGTACACAGTAAGTGTAAACTCAGCATGGCAGTGGTCTAATGGAGAGCCAGTTTCTTTCTTACCATGGTATCCTGGCTATCCTGATAAACATGATTACATTTACATTGATTTTTATGAATACTCTCATGACAATTACAAAACCTGTGCTTATTTGGAACAAGGACAATGGGTAAACGACTTCTGTCGGGCGGGTTATCCATTCTACTGTTATAGATATTTGATTTTGGTGAATGAGAGTAAGACTTGGGAGGAGGCTCTTCGGTACTGCAAAACTAAGTATACCGGCTTGGCCTCTCTGCCCTACACCACACAAGTGCTTCAGGCAAAAACAGAGCTTGCACTGACCCAAACAGAGAGTGTGTGGACTGGCCTACGCTTCATGGATGGAAACTGGTTCTGGCTGAGTGGAGAGTCAACGCAGAGCCTGGATTTACTTCCATCATGTCCAGCTCATCCTTATCGCTGCGGAGCTCTCAACAACAACACCAACGCCTGGGAGAACCGAGACTGCAACGAGAATCTGAATTTCCTCTGCTACTGGAAGTGAGTAATAAATATCCAGAACAAGTCAGGATTTTATCAAAGTTCATCCTAATTACACCAAACGTTTAAAATATCAGCTCATAAAATAAATCTGTCATGTGTATGTTTGTGTTTTATTATACAGTATTGTGTAGTGATCTGCACCCCTGCATTACATGTAAGTGTCGGTTTACAATCTCATGAAACATACATTAAAGATGCAGACAATGAACCAACACTGTGTTCTCTCTCTGAACAGATGACTTTCCACAAGAAGAAATCTCCTACAAGAAGATTACATGCATGGCACTTTTCTTTTCTTTTTTCTTTTTTTCCTTTACTGATTAAGATGTATCGTATGTTTGGCTTTCCTTATTCATAGATAAATTATATACAGTGCCTTGCGAAAGTATTCGGCCCCCTTGAACTTTTCAACCTTTTGACACATTTCAGGCTTCAAATATAAAGATATAAAATTTAAATTTTTTGTGAAGAATCACCAACAAGTGGGACACAATTGTGAAGTGGGACGAATTCTATTGGATTTTTGAAAATTTTTTAGCAAATAAAAAACTGAAAAGTGGTGCGTGCAAAATTATTCGGCTCCTTTACTTTCAGTGCAGCGAACTCACTCCAGAAGTTCAGCGAGGATCTCTGAATGATCCAATGTTGTCCTAAATGACTGATGGTGATAAATACAGTGGTGTGAAAAAGTGTTTGCCCCCTTCCTCATTTCCTGTTCCTTTGCATGTTTGTCACACTTAAGTGTTTCGGAACATCAAACCAATTTAAACAATAGTCAAGGACAACACAAGTAAACACAAAATGCAATTTGTAAATGAAGGTGTTTATTATTAAAGGTGAAAAAAAATCCAAACCATCATGGCCCTGTGTGAAAAAGTGATTGCCCCCCTTGTTAAAACATACTATAACTGTGGTTGTCCACACCTGAGTTCAATTTCTCTAGCCACACCCAGGCCTGATTATTGCCACACCTGTTCACAATCAAGGCATCACTTAAATAGGAGCTGCTTGACACAGTAAGGTCCACCAGAAGATCCTTAAAAGCTACACATCATGCCGAGACCCAAAGAAATTCAGGAACAATTGAGAAAGAAAGTAATTGAGATCTATCAGTCTGGAAAGGGTTATAAAGCCATTTCCAAAGCTTTGGGAATCCAGCGAACCACAGTGAGAGCCATTATCCACAAATGGCGAAGACATGGAACAGTGGTGAACCTTCCCAGGATTGGCCGGCCGCCCAAAATTACCCCAAGAGCGCAGCGACGACTCATCCAAGAGGTCACAAAAGACCCCACAACAACGTCCAAAGAACTGCAGGCCTCACTTGCCTCAGTTAAGGTCAGCGTTCATGCCTCCACCATCAGGAAAAGACTGGGCAAAAAATGGCCTGCATGGCAGAGTTCCAAGGAGAAAACCATTGCTGAGAAAAAAGAACATCAAAGCTCGTCTCAATTTCTCCACAACACATCTTGATGATCCCCAAGACTTTTGGGACAACATTCTGTGGACCGATGAGACAAAAGTGGAACGAACTTTGGGAAGGTGTGTGTCCAAGTATATTGCGGGCGAGAAGGAACACTGCATTTCATAAAAAGAACATTATACCAACAGTAAAATATGGTGGTGGTAGTGTGATGGTCTGGGGCTGTTTTGCTGCTTCAGGACCTGGAAGACTTGCCGTGATAAAAGGAACTATGAATTCTGCTGTCTACCAAGAGATCCTGAAGGAGAATGTCCGACCATCTGTTCGTGTACTCAAGCTGAAACGAACTTGGGTTCTGCAGCAGGACAATGATCCTAAACACACCAGCAAGTCCACCAGCGAATGGCTGTAGAAAAACAAAATGAAGACTTTGGAGTGGCCTAGCCAAAGTTCTGACCTGAATCCTATTGAGATGTTGTGGTATGACCTTAAAAAGGCCGTTCATGCTCGAAAACCCTCTAATGTAACTGAATTAGGACAATTCTGCAAAGATGAGTGGGCCAAAATTCCTCCAGGACGCTGTAAAAGCCCTCATTGCCCGTTTTCGCAAACGCTTGGTTGCTGTTGTTGCTGCTAAGCGTGGCCCAACCAGTTATTAGGTTTAGGGGCAATCACTTTTTCACACAGGGCCATGATGGTTTGGATTTTTTTCACCTTTAATAATAAACACCTTCATTTACAAATTGCATTTTGTGTTTACTTGTGTTGTCCTTGACTATTGTTTAAATTGGTTTGATGTTCCGAAACACTTAAGTGTGACAAACATGCAAAGGAACAGGAAATGAGGAAGGGGGCAAACACTTTTTCACACCACTGTAGAATCCATCTGTGTGTAATCAAGTCTCTGTATAAATGCACCTGCTCTGTGATAGTCTCAGGGTTCTGTTGAAAGCGCAGAGAGCATCATGAAGACCATTTTTGAGAAAGCCATTTCTCAAAGATATCCATAAAAAGTCTCGTCTAAAGTTTGCCACAAGCCACGCTTTAAACTTCTCCACAACAGTATTACGGACCTGCCTGGTGTGTTCCTTGGTCTTCATGATGCTCTCTGCACTTTCAACAGAACCCTGAGACTATCACAGAGCAGGTGCATTTATACAGAGACTTGATTACACAAGGGTGGATTCTATTTATCACCATCAGTCATTTAGGACAACATTGGATCATTCAGAGATCCTCGCTGAACTTCTGGAGTGAGTTCGCTGCACTGAATGTAAAGGAGCCGAATAATTTTGCACGCACCACTTTTCAGTTTTTTATTTGCTAAAAAAGTTTAAAATATCCAATAGATTTCGTTCCACTTCACAATTGTGTCCCACTTGTTGGTGATTCTTCACAAAAATAAAAATTTTATATCTTTATGTTTGAAGCCTGAAATGTGGCAAAAGGTTGAAAAGTTCAAGGGGGCCGAATACTTTCGCAAGGCACTGTAGCATTGAAAAAGAATGTCAGGCTTTAGATAGATAGATAGATAGATAGATAGATAGATAGATAGATAGATAGATAGATAGATAGATAGATAGATAGATAGATAGATAGATAGATAGATAGATAGATAGATAGCTTTGAATGTTGTTTGTATGAAAAGCTATGTTGAGTAGGAATTCTGAAGAGACAGACCGGTGGAACGGAAAGTGATTAGTCACCTCTCGTGTGAAATTCAGTTTATTTGTTCTACAGGATCAAGCAGAGAAAGTTTCATAGTAGTAGGCCTGTTATTTCACCATTCTCTTCTGCTTTGTATTGCCCTTGTTATAGCACAACAAACCAGCATTACTACAATTACCAATCTGTGAATAATTACAATGTACTAAATATGAGAATTATGCTAATCTAATCTAATTATATGCATATAACTATGAATTCCCCTTGTTCACTTCTTGTGAAATGAATACAATGCTTATTTGAAAATGGTTTCCTCAGTACTGATTCAGTTAGACTCAGAAGCAGACATTTATTGGAAATGGCTCAAAAGAATGATCAGATCAGATCAGAGAAAAATGATCAGATCAGATCAGATCAGATCCTGGGGCAGGTTTTGTGGTACGTTTGGTTTAATGTGTTTAAATCTATATTTATTTTCCGTGTTATGATTGTGTTAATCATCGTGAACTGTTGTAGACGATAGGTTTCACTTGTTAGAAACATGCTATTAATGTGCCTTAAATTTCAATCAATATTAAAAATAAACATCTGATGAGTTTATAAAGGATGTTGGTTGTTTTTTTTTCGTAGCTCCATAGCCATATTAAATGCCTCTGAGTGTAATTACATCTAATGAATTATGTCTCCCCTGTTCGTCTACCTCTGCTAAACAAACTAGCATTGTGTCTTAAATCACACATTTATGGACTACTCTAGACCATTATCGAGCACTTACACAAACTACTTTTCCTATTACAGTTAGTGTTTGAATTAAAAAATAATAAATCCTATCATCTCACATAGACTTCAAACCTGCCGAAAGGTCTGTTCTGGCTGCCAGTCTACTGGATTTACATAGGAAATTCTGTACTACAAAGATACGCAGGGAGCATGTAAACAATGCCACTCGGTGGTAGCTGCTGCTTCTGCCTGTGTATGCAAAATCATGTAGCATCACACCACCCCAGCATGGATTTTCCTAAAACAAAAACTTCCCACTAGACTGTTAAATCAATGCAAGGAATATTCCTTTCGTTTCACACCTATGTCATGGATTCTTCAGCTAATGGACAAAGCATATCCTACATACAGTCCTTTGTATGTTAAAAATGAAGAAATTTGTACAAATAAAAGTACTTTAAAAGTTACATCTAATGGAAGTCGGCATACATACGGTATTCACTGCTTATATTTTTAAGTAACTCCATTCGAATTATTTAAAATGCATGTGCTGTGGTTGGAAAACGCACGTAATTTAACCTGTCCTCAGCAAGAGGTCATAATATCAAACTGCCAAACAGAGTGTTTAAAAATGCAACAAATTCATAAATATTCCCTGAAAATGAAAACCATATATCTGTAAGATACCAAACAATTCATAAAGTCAATCTTAAATAATATTACCCATAAAACGTCCCACCAAAAATTTATGTCCTCACTTTGCATCAACGCTCTCATTTTCAATTTTAGAATCCTGAATAAATCATGAAATGTCCCCGTCAGCTATAACTCAGAGGACCCTTTTCCCAGAAATAATGTCTCTGCGTTCACAGCTTTAACATGTCAACACCATGTCTTCCAATTATGATTGTTTCTGCTGATAATTGTGGGATTTTTACTATTCTTTATTTATTATCATTATAATTTTTGTTTATTTATTTATTTATTTATTTTTTTACAATTTGGCAGTTCAGCTATGCTTATTGAAGCAGCAGTAAAAACACAGTTAAGATGGAAAAAGATTCATTTTTGTCAACTTCATCAACTCCATAAGTGTTATGTCTGACAGAGTTGACTTGCAAGCTAACAAGTCCTCACAAAAACTCCTTATATAGTTATATAATACCATTTTTTGAATACGCGGAATGATTCTAATTTTGTTTCATGATTTGAATTGCATGTATGTTTGGTCTGATTTACATGCCTTAGGCATGAAATAGGCTGTATACAGTGAGGGAAAAAAGTATTTGATCCCCTGCTGATTTTGTACTGTAGCGGGAAATGGCGGAGCACAGAGACACGGAGGCGGGAGTAGGGCAAACGATGAGGCTTTATTTTCGTACTGGTAGAGTGCAGGTTTGTGTGAGTGTGTGTGTAGGTCTGCGGAGGCGGGCTGACGTCGTGACGGTCGTGGGGGCGTGTCGGGGGAATCCCGGAAGAAGGCTCTGGGTTCTCAAGGTCCCTCAGCGCTGCGTATCATCTCAGCCGGCGTCGTCCTCGTCCGTGTGTCGGTGCCTTGCAAAAAAATATGGGTAGAGAGATTTGTCACCTTAAAGCGAGTATGCGAGGAATACCTGTTCTCGAACCGTTCCGGACGCCAACCGTTTTGGTGAGTCGGTACTCAACCCTCCAGGGGCGGAAGGGCGTCCTTTTATTTCCCCCTTCCGGTTAGGGAGTGGTGGAATTCTTCTGATCGATCCTCCAATGCCCGGACAATACGGCATCGGTGGGTCCTCCCCGCCATGGCGTCCTTTCAGGTTAAGCGCGGCACAAAGCAGGCAGCCCCGCGCCGGCACGGCAGCGATTTTCTTCCCTCTCGCGCCGAGTGCCAGTCCGTCGCGACAGTACCCCCTCCCAAGCTCCGAGCTTACTGCCGCCGGGTGGTGGGCCCACAGCGCGTCCCTACGTGAGAGCCCGTTCCCATGTAGAGCCCCCGCCCGGTGTTGGACCTGAAAACAGAAGTCCTGCAAGGCGAGAAACCAACGAGTTACCCTGGCGTTTGTGTCCTTGGCCTTGGCCATCCACTGGAGGGGGGCGTGGTCCGTCACCAGGATGAAGGGTTGGCCTGCCAGGTAGTACCTCAGCTCCTCAATGGCCCACTTTATTGCCAGGGCCTCTCTTTCCACCGTGGCGTACCTTCTCTCCGCGAGGGACAGCTTCCGGGCTAATGTAGAGCACCGTGTGCTCTTCTCCCTCGAAGGTTTGGGTGAGAACGGTGCCCAGGCCGGTTTCGGACGCGTCGGTGTGCACCGAGAAGGGGAGGGTAAAGTCCGGGTTGCGCAGCACCGGCTCGCTAGTGAGGGCTTCCTTCAGAGCCCGGAAGGCCCGCTCGGCGTCGGCTGACCACCTCACCCGGTCCGGCTGGCTCTTTTTTGTCAGATATGAAAGAGGGGAGTCTATCGCAGACAACTTAGGGACAAACCTCCGATAATGCCCCGCCAACCCCAAGAAGGCACGTACCTGTTTTTTTGACGTGGGCCGAGGGTAGCCTTTCACCGCTTCAACTTTCTCCACCTGGGGCTTCAGCATCCTGCGCATTTATTTATTTTTTATTTTTTTAGGTGATGGGCGATTCTGTGCTCATGCCCGCATTCTCCACCAGTGTAGCGGGAGTAGGGCAAACGCTGATGCTTTATTTTCGTACTGGTAGAGTGCAGGTTTGTGTGGGTGTGTGTGTAGGTCTGCGGAGGCGGGCTGACATCGTGGCGCTCACTGGGGCGTGTCAGGGGAATCCCGGAAGAAGCCTCGGGGTTCTCGAGCCGTCCCCCAGCACTGCGTGTCGTCTCAGCCAGCGTCGTCCTAGTCTGTGTCACTGCCTTGCGAAAAAATATGGGGAGAGAGAGAGATTAGTCACCTTAAAACGAGTATGCGAGGAATACCTGTTCTTGAACCGTTCCGGACGCCAACTGTTTCGGTGAGTCGGTACTCAACCCTCCAGGGGCGGAAGGGCATCCTTTTATTTCCCCCTTCCGGTTAGGGAGTGGTGGAATTCTTCCGACCGATCCTCCAAACCCCGGACGGTACGGCATCGGCGGGTCCTCCACACCATGGTGTCCTTTCCGGTTAGTGCGGGGTCCGGCGCGGGGCTGCCTGCTTCGCGCCGGCATGGCAGTCGGAGATGGAGCGATTTTCTTCCCTCTTGCGCCGAGTGTCAGTCCGTCGCGACAGTACACCCCCCAAGCTCCGAGCCTACTGCCGCCGGGGGGTGGACCCACAGCGCGTCCACCGGGTGCTCTTCTCCCTCGAAGGTTTTGGAGAGAACGGCGCCTAGCCCGGTTTCGGACGCGTCAACCCTAACCCTAAGGAGAAAAGCCCTGGAAGGATTCTGTAACCCAAATATAGTGAAATTACAACATTTTTAGGATGTCTGACAGAGTTAAAACAAATGTAGTTATGAAATGAATAAATGTCAATTTTAAGGAAAAAGTGTTTTCATAAAAACCTGTTCCCTTACATGGTTTATTAGCTGAAACCGTTGTCTACAAATATATCCATTTCTAATTATTTTACTACTAGAAAATATAAACTAACCTCTAAAACATATTTGGTCTCTTATATCTCAGTTACTGACTTGATAAAAAAAAGTCAAATAGAATATGAAAATAGTACTATATTATAAACCTGTAATTACATGATGACCAAAGAATGGGGTCAAAGATCATTTCAATTTGGGGTCATTTGCCTAAAAATTTCAGAACTTCTGTAACAAGGGTAAAAATTAAAATTTGCAATAATAATAATAATAATAATAATAATAATAATAATAATAATAATAACAATGAACCATAGTAAATGATACTATGACTACATTAATAAAAATAAGTAATGTATAATAAGCATAAAAAAATGAAAATACTTTTGCATTTACAATATAAGCGCAATTATGTAAGAGAATTTGAATAAGAGTAGAAAGTGAACATAATTTACACTAAGGAAAAATAATAAAGTGACAATTTACAATAAGTTTACAGTCATTTTAACACAATTTAAAAAAATTAGTAAAATAATAAGTAAATGACTCAATTCAATATTAATGGTCATTGCCTAATACATTTAAACATGTACAAGGCAATATGTCATCTTTACCTGTTTACCTAATACTAGTTAATACAGTGATAAAAGTATATAACAAATTAAAATATTTAATTCTATACATTCTGGTTTGAATATACAGCAGGTTTTCTCTCCTCCCCATGCAAACCTTAGAGTTTACGTTCTTTTTGCATATGTTTATATTGAGTGATGTGTGGTTGGAAGGTATGTGCTGAGATTGCACAGAAGAGAGGAAAGATCGACAGAACTCAGATCCTTCAAAGCAGAGATGATGAAATTCATTCCAATTTTCTTCCTGGTAGGAAGTTGTGGCTTGGTTGAAGGTATGATAAGAGAATATATTTACTATCCTGGCGCAACAGATTGGTATAATGCTCAGCGAATCTGCAGAGTATATCACAGTGATCTGGTTACCTTCAGAACCGCAGAGGAACAGCAGCAACTTGTAGAGAGGTTTGGTTTCAGCAGTGGGCCAGCTTGGATTGGGTTGTACACAGTAAGTGTAAACTCAGCATGGCAGTGGTCTAATGGAGAGCCAGTTTCATTGTTACCATGGTATCCTGGCTATCCTGATAAACATGATTACATTTACATTGATTATTATGACTACTTTCAAGACAATTACAAAACCTGTGCTTATTTGTACCAAGGACAATGGGTAAACGACTTCTGTTGGGCGGGTTATCCATTCTACTGTTATAGATATTTGATTTTGGTGAATGAGAGTAAGACTTGGGAGGAGGCTCTTCGGTACTGCAAAACTAAATACACCGGCTTGGCCTCTCTGCCCTACACCACACAAGTGCTTCAGGCAAAAACAGAGCTTGCACTGACCCAAACAGAGAGTGTGTGGACCGGCCTGCGCTTCATGGATGGAAACTGGTTCTGGCTGAGTGGAGAGCCAACGCAGAGTCTGGATTTACTTCCATCATGTCCAGCTCATCCTTATCGCTGCGGAGCTCTCAACAACAACACCAACGCCTGGGAGAACCGAGACTGCAACGAGAATCTGAATTTCCTCTGCTACTTGAAGTGAGTAATAAATATCCAGAACAAGTCAGGATTTTATCAAAGTTCATCCTAATGACATCATTGTGTTGTTTCTGTCTCAGAACTGAACATTACTTACATTACGTCGTAGTGGGGTTTGTGAAGAATGGATGGATTCTCCATGTTTAAATGTTATTACAGTAGTGGCAATCAAGACCCAATCTTATCAGATGTATTATATTACTGAGTTGTTATAGTTATTAGACCATTTGACTGATTTCTTGAACTGAATGTTTAATCCAATCTTCACATACTCATAAACCAGTGAGCCTATTCATAATTGAGATTAATGGTTATTTTAATTTAAATAAGTAAATAAAAAAGGATATGTGACGGAAAGTTCAGGACTAATAAACCTCTGGGTTTCTGTAAATAGCCAAAACATTATTCTAAACATTTAAAATATCAGCTCATAAAATAAATCTGTCATGTGTATGTTTGTGTTTTATTATACAGTATTGTGTAGTGATCTCTGGCTGCACCCCTGCATTACATGTAAGTGTCAGTTTACAATCTCATGAAACATACATTAAAGATGCAGACAATGAATCAACACTGTGTTCTCTCTCTGAACAGATGACTTTCCACAAGAAGAAATCTCCTACAGGAAGATTACACGCATGACACTTTTCTTTTCTTTTTTTCCTTTATTGATTTAGATGTATCGTAAGTTTGGCTTTCCTTATTCATAGATAAATTATATAGCATTGAAACTGGAATGTCAGGCTTAGATAGATAGATAGATAGATAGATAGATAGATAGATAGATAGATAGATAGATAGATAGATAGATAGATAGATAGATAGATAGATAGATAGATAGATAGATAGATAGATAGATAGATAGATAGATAGATAGATAGATAGATAGATAGATTGATTGATTGATTGATTGATTAATAGATGGATATATAGATAGATGTGGTCTATGACCCAACTTTTCCTTAATTGCCAGTGGTCTTCATTTATCAAGCTGGATTAAAAACAGATGTAAATTATCATTAAATTATCATAAATTGTTCCTAGGAGCATTTACACTAGAAATTTGGTATTGATGAAAATCCTGAAATTTTCAGAAAAACACTGGAATCCTCCTTGTGCTCCTGGGTGTGTGTAAATTTTGCATCGAACTAACTAACAACATAAACCCTGATTGATCAGCCTCATCATTTGCATGCGCACTTTTATATACGGATTACACAGTCGAGTTTAAACCACTGGATGTCACTAAATGGAAATGAGGTGTGGTGTGGATGCACTTCACAGCTGATTGGCATTCAACATACACACGTGATTGATGGAAAGCCTAGTAATTGTCAGTAATTTATTTAGTAGATTAGTTGTTTTATTCATATATACTATATCAATATTGACATGTTCTATAATCAGTCTTTCATAATGCATTTGATCTGACTTTTACTGCAGTCAAGCAGTGCTTCATTTTAGTGGAAAAAGATCGGTTTTAAACCTGTGCACTCTTGTTGGAGAAAGATTTCGAAAGAAACCCTCCTCCTTTTATTCACTAAAAAGAGAGCACTGGTGGACATTATTACTCTTTTTGTGTAGAAATATTAAAGCCTTAAAACTGAAATTTTCAAGTAAAACATATACGCTAATGTAATAAATAAATGCATTTCAAAAATCAAGACATGTTTACTATTCAGTGACAATAACATCAATATATATCTCACATTCTGTGCTACTATCACACAGGGAGGAGATAATCGCTCTTCAGCATTTGTTTTTCAGTAAGCGGTGGGTGAGCAGGAAAAACAAAGTGCGTAAAGTGGCAGGTCGGAGACGTCCAGATACAAAACTTGTGCCCTGAGATGCAAAAATTCTTAACTTCTTAAGAAAGAAGGGCATGAGAAATGGCCTGCAATCCCAGTCTGCCTAGCAAATAGTTGACACAGAGTAGGAAATGAGGAGATTATATGGTTATTCTTTCTCAGATTGCAATTAAATCACCATCTTGATTGTAGCATGCTGTTGCCATGGATACCTTGCAAGCAATGGAAAGGTTTGAAAGTTGTTTGCATGAAACAACATTCTGAAGAGAAAGACCGGTTGGAATGGAGAGCGATTTGTCACCTCTCATGTGAAAGGGCTTTTATTTGTTCTACAGGATCCAGTGGAGAAGGTTTCATAGTTGTAACCCAGTTATTTCAGCATTCTCTCTTTAGCGTATATCCCTAGCTCTTTTGCCTTGCAGTGTCCTTGTTATAGCACAAAAAACCAGCATAACTACAATTACCAACCTGTGAAAAGTTTCAATGTACTAAATATTAAAGTCCTGATCATTTCATTTATTTATATATAACAAATTCTAATATTTAATTCTATTTATTCTGGTTTGAATATACAGAAAGTTTTCTCTCCTCCCCATGCAAACCTTAAAGATTATGTTCTTTTTGCATATATTTATATTGAGTGATGTGTGGTTGGAAGGTATGTGCCGAGATTGCACAGACGAGAGGAAAGATCGACAGAACTCAGATCCTTCAAAGCAGAGATGATGAAATTTGTTCCAATTTTCTTCCTGGTAGGAAGTTGTGGCTTGGTTGAAGGTATGATAAGAGAATATATTTACTATCCTGGCGCAACATATTGGTATGATGCTCAGCGAATCTGCAGAGAATATCACAGTGATCTGGTTACCTTCAGAACCGCAGAGGAACAGCAGCGACTTGTAGAGAGTTTTGGGTTCAGCAGTGGGCCAGCTTGGATTGGGCTGTACTCACAATATGTATACTCAACATGGCAGTGGTCTGATGGAGAGCCAGTTTCTTTCACACCATGGTATCCTGGCTATCCTGATAAAAATTATTACACTTCTAAAAGTGGCAATGATTACAGATACAAAACTTGTGCTTTTCTGGAACAAGGACAATGGGTAAACGACTTCTGTCGGGCTTAGATAGATAGATAGATAGATAGATAGATAGATAGATAGATAGATAGATAGATAGATAGATAGATAGATAGATAGATAGATAGATAGATAGATAGATAGAATGTCAGGTTTAGATGATAGATAGATAGATAGATAGATAGATAGATAGATAGATAGATAGATAGATAGATAGATAGATAGATAGATAGATAGATAGATAGATAGATAGCTTTGAATGTTGTTTGTATGAAAAGCTATGTTGAGTAGGAATTCTGAAGAGACAGACCGGTGGAACGGAAAGTGATTAGTCACCTCTCGTTGAAATTCAGTTTATTTGTTCTACAGGATCAAGCAGAGAAAGTTTCATAGTAGTAGGCCTGTTATTTCAGCATTCTCTTTAGCATATCTCCCTCAATGGCCCACTTTATTGCCAGGGCCTCTCTTTCCACCGCAGCGTACCTTCTCTCCGCGGGGGACAGCTTCCGGCTGATGTAGAGCACCGGGTGCTCTTCTCCCTTGAAGGTTTGGGAGAGAACGGCGCCTAGCCCGGTTTCGGACGCGTCGCGCCGAGTGTCAGTCAGTCGCAACAGTACGTTTGCCCACTAACAAAGAAATGATCAGTCTATAATTTTAATGGTAAGTTTATTTGAACAGTGAGAGACAGAATAACAACAAAAAAATCCAGAAAAACGCATGTCGAAAATGTTATAAATTGATTTGCATTTTAATGAGGGAAATAATTATTTGACCCCTCTGCAAATCATGAGTTAGTAGTCGGTAATGACTTAGTAATTACTTTTCATTTTCAATGCCCTGGCTGAAGGAAGGAGGTTTTCACCCAAGATTTGACGGTACATGGCCCCGTCCATCGTCCCTTTGATGCGGTGAAGTTTTCCTGTCCCCTTAGCAGAAAAACAACCCCAAAGCATAGTGTTTCCACCTCCATGTTTGATGGTGGGGATGGTGTTCTTGATGTCATAGGCGGCATTTCTCCTCCTCCAAACACGACGAGTTGAGTTGATGTCAAAGAGCTCCATTTTGGTCTCATCTGACGACCAGAGGACAACTGGGTGAAAGTGTTGTGGTCAGATGAGACCAAAATGGAGGCGGAATTGGCATCAACTCAACCCTAACCCTAAGGAGAAAAGCACTGGAAGGATTCTGTAACCCAAATATAGTGAAATTACAACATTTTTAGGATGTCTGACAGAGTTGAAACAAATGCAGTTATGAAATTAATGAATGTCAATTTTAAGGAAAAAGTGTTTTCATAAAAAGCTGTTCCCTTACATGGTTTATTAGCTGAGACCGTTAAATATATCCATTTCTAATTATTTTACTATTAGAAAATATAAACTAACCTCTAAAACATATTTGGTCTTTTATATCTCAGTTACTGACCTGATAAAAAAAAGTCAAATAGTATATGAAAATAGTACTATATTATAAACCTGTAATTACAAGATGATCAAAGAATGGGGTCAAAGATCATTTCAATTTGGGGTCATTTGCCTAAAAATTTCTGAACTCCTGTAACAAGGGTAAAAATGAAAATTTGCAATAATAATAATAATAATAATAATAATAATAATAATAATAATAATAATAATAATAATGAACCATAGTAAATGATACTATGACTACATTAATAAAAATAAGTAATGTATAATAAGCATACAATAATGAAAATACTTTTGCATTTACAATATAAGCGCAATTATGTAAGAGAATTTGAATAAGAGTAGAAAGTGAACATAATTTACACTAAGGAAAAATAATAAAGTGACAATTTATGATAAGTTTACAGTCATTTTAACACAAATAAAAAAATTAGTAAAATAATAAGTAAATGACTCAATTCAATATTAATGGTCATTGCCTAATACATTTAAACATGTACAAGGCAATATGTCATCTTTACCTGTTTACCTAATACTAGTTAATACAGTGATAAAAGTATATAACAAATTAAAAGATTTAATTCTATTTATTCTGGTTCGAATATACAGCAGGTTTTCTCTCCTCCCCATGCAAACCTTAGAGTTTACGTTCTTTTTGCATATGTTTATATAAAGTGATGTGTGGTTGGGAGAAATGTGCTGAGGTGGCACAGACGAGAGGAAAGATCGACAGAACTCAGATCCTTCAAAGCAGAGATGATGAAATTCATTCCAATTTTCTTCCTGGTAGGAAGTTGTGGCTTGGTTGAAGGTATGATAAGAGAATATATTTACTATCCTGGTGCAACAGATTGGTATAATGCTCAGCGAATCTGCAGAGTATATCACAGTGATCTGGCTACCTTCAGAACCGCAGAGGAACAGCAGCAACTTGTAGAGAGGTTTGGTTTCAGCAGTGGGCCAGCTTGGATTGGGTTGTACACAGTAAGTGTAAACTCAGCATGGCAGTGGTATAATGGAGAGCCAGTTTCTTTCACACCATGGTATCCTGGCTATCCTGATAAACATGATTACATTTACATTGATTATCATGGCGACTCTCATGACAATTACAAAACCTGTGCTTATTTGTACCAAGGACAATGGGTAAATGACTTCTGTCAGGTGGGTTATCCATTCTACTGTTATAGATATTTGATTTTGGTGAATGAGAGTAAGACTTGGGAGGAGGCTCTTCGGTACTGCAAAACTAAATACACCGGCTTGGCCTCTCTGCCCTACACCACACAAGTGCTTCAGGCAAAAACAGAGCTTGCACTGACCCAAACAGAGAGTGTGTGGACCGGCCTGCGCTTCATGGATGGAAACTGGTTCTGGCTGAGTGGAGAGCCAACGCAGAGTCTGGATTTACTTCCATCATGTCCAGCTCATCCTTATCGCTGCGGAGCTCTCAACAACAACACCAACGCCTGGGAGAACCGAGACTGCAACGAGAATCTGAATTTCCTCTGCTACTGGAAGTGAGTAATAAATATCCAGAACAAGTCAGGATTTTATCAAAGTTAATCCTAATGACATCATTGTGTTGTTTCTGTCTCAGAACTGAACATTACTTACATTACGTCGTAGTGGGGTTTGTGAAGAATGGATGGATTCTCCATGTTTAAATGTTATTACAGTAGTGGCAATCAAGACCCAATCTTATCAGATGTATTATATTACTGAGTTGTTATAGTTATTAGACCATTTGACTGATTTCTTGAACTGAATGTTTAATCCAATCTTCACATACTCATAAACCAGTGAGCCTATTCATAATTGAGATGAATGGTTATTTTAATAAAAAAAAAAAAGGTCATATGAATGGAAAGTTCAGGACTAATAAACCTCTGGGTTTCTGTAAATAGCCAAAACATTATTCTAAACGTTTAAAATATCAGCTCATAAAATAAATCTGTCATATGTATGTTTGTGTTTTATTATACAGTATTGTGTAGTGATCTCTGGCTGCACCCCTGCATTACATGTAAGTGTCAGTTTACAATCTCATGAAACATACATTAAAGATGCAGACAATGAATCAACACTGTGTTCTCTCTCTGAACAGATGACTTTCCACAAGAAGAAATCTCCTACAGGAAGATTACATGCATGACACTTTTCTTTTCTTTTTTCTTTTTTTTCTTTACTGATTAAGATGTATCGTATGTTTGGCTTTCCTTATTCATAGATAAATTATATAGCATTGTAACTGAATGTCAGGCTTAGATAGATAGATAGATAGATAGATAGATAGATAGATAGATAGATAGATAGAGATAGATAGATAGATAGATAGATAGATAGATAGATAGATAGATAGATAGATAGATAGATAGATAGATAGATTGATTGATTGATTGATTGATTAATAGATGGATATATAGATAGATGTGGGGTATGACCCAACTTTTCCTTAATTGCCAGTGGTCTTCATTTATCAAGCTGGATTAAAAACAGATGTAAATTATCATTAAATTATCATAAGTTGTTCCTAGGGGCATTTACACAAGACATTTGGTATTGATGAAAATCCTGAAATTTTCAGAAAAACACTGGAATCCTCCTTGTGCTCCTGGGTGTGTGTAAATTTTGCATCGAACTAACTAACTAACATAAACCCTGATTGATCAGCCTCATCATTTGCATGCTGCACTTTTATATACGGATTACACAGTCGAGTTTAAACCACTGGATGTCACTAAATGGAAATGAGGTGTGGTGTGGATGCACTTCACAGCTGATTGGCATTCAACATACACACGTGATTGATAAACGAAGCCTAGTAATTGTCAGTAATTTATTTAGTAGATTAGTTGTTTTATTCATATATACTATATCAATATTGACATGTTCTATAATCAGTCTTTCATAACGCATTTGATCTGACTTTTACTGCAGTCAAGCAGTGCTTCATTTTTAGTGGAAAAAGATCGGTTTTAAACCTGTGCACTCTAGTTGGAGAAAGATTTCCGAGTTTGAGCAGCAGGAAAACCCTCCTTCTTTTATTCACTAAAAAGAGAGCACTGGTGGACATTATTACTCGCTTTTTGTGTAGAAATATTAAAGCCTTAAAACTGAAATTTTCAAGTAAAACATATACGCTAATGTAATAAATAAATGCTTTTCAAAAATCAAGACATGTTTATTATTCAGTGACAATAACATCAATATATATCTCACATTCTGTGCTACTATCACACAGGAGGAGATAATCGCTCTTCCGGCATTTGATTTCAGTAAGAGGTGTGTGAGCAGGAAAAACAAAGTGCGTAGAGTGGCAGGTCGGAGACGTCCGAGATGCAAACTTGTGCCTGAGATGCAAAAATTCTTAACTTCTTAAGTATAGAGAATGGCATGAGGAATGGCCTGCAATCCCAGTCTGCCTAGCAAATAGTTGACACAGAAGCAGGAAATGAGGAGATTATATGGTTAATCTTTCTCAGATTGCAATTAAATCACCATCTTGGATGTAGCATGCTGTTGCCATGGATACCTTGCAAGAAATGGAACGGTTTGAATGTTGTTTGCATGAAACAACATTCTGAAGAGAAAGACCGGTGGAATGGAGAGCGATTTGTCACCTCTCATGTGAAAGGGCTTTTATTTGTTCTACAGGATCCAGTGGAGAAGGTTTCATAGTTGTAACCCAGTTATTTCAGCATTCTCTCTTTAGCGTATATCCCTAGCTCTTTTGCCTTGCAGTGCCCTTGTTATAGCACAAAAAACCAGCATAACTACGATTACCAACCTGTGAAAAGTTTCAATGTACTAAATATTAAAATCCTGATAATTTCATTTATTTATATATAACAAATTCTAATATTTAATTCTATTTATTCTCATTTGAATATACAGCAGGTTTTCTCTCCTCCCCATGCAAACCTTAGAGATTATGTTCTTTTTGCATATATTTATATTGAGTGATGTGTGGTTGGAAGGTATGTGCTGAGATTGCACAGACAAGAGGAAAGATCGACAGAACTCAGATCCTTCAAAGCAGAGATGATGAAATTTGTTCCAATTTTCTTCCTGGTTGGAAGTTGTGGCTTGGTTGAAGGTATGATAAGAGAATATATTTACTATCCTGGCGCAACATATTGGTATGATGCTCAGCGAATCTGCAGAGTATATCACAGTGATCTGGCTACCTTCAGAACCGCAGAGGAACAGCAGCGACTTGTAGAGAGTTTTGGTTTCAGCAGTGGGCCAGCTTGGATTGGGCTGTACTCACAATATGCATACTCGACATGGCAGTGGTCTGATGGAGAGCCAGTTTCTTTCACACCATGGTATCCTGGCTATCCTGATACAAATTATTACACTTCTAAAAGTGGCAGTGATTACAGATTCAAAACCTGTGCTTATTTGGAACAAGGACAATGGAAAAATGACTTCTGTCGGGTGGGTTATCCATACTACTGCTATAGATATTTGATTTTGGTGAATGAGAGTAAGACTTGGGAGGAGGCTCTTCGGTACTGCAAAACTAATTACACCGGCTTGGCCTCTCTGCCCTACACCACACAAGTGCTTCAGGCAAAAACGGAGCTTGCACTGACCCAAACAGAGAGTGTGTGGACCGGCCTGCGCTTCATGGATGGAAACTGGTTCTGGCTGAGTGGAGAGCCAACGCAGAGCCTGGATTTACTTCCATCATGTCCAGGTCATCCTTATCGCTGCGGAGCTCTCAACAAAAACACCAATGCCTGGGAGAACCGAAACTGCAACGAGAATCTGAATTTCCTCTGCTACTGGAAGTGAGTAATAAATATCCAGAACAAGTCAGGATTTTATCAAAGTTAATCCTAATGACATCATTGTGTTGTTTCTGTCTCAGAACTGAACATTACTTACATTACGTCGTAGTGGGGTTTGTGAAGAATGGATGGATTCTCCATGTTTAAATGTTATTACAGTAGTGGCAATCAAGACCCAATCTTATCAGATATATTATATTACTGAGTTGTTATAGTTATTAGACCATTTGACTGATTTCTTGAACTGAATGTTTAATCCAATCTTCACATACTCATAAACCAGTGAGACTATACATAATTGAGATTAATGGTTATTTTAATTTAAAAAAAGGTCATGTTAATGGAAACTTCAGGACTAATAAACCTCTGGGTTTCTGTAAATAGCCAAAATATTATTCTAAACGTTTAAAATATCAGCTCATAAAATAAATCTGTCATATGTATGTTTGTGTTTTATTATACAGTATTGTGTAGTTATCTCTGGCTGCACCCCTGCATTACATGTAAGTGTCAGTTTACAATCTCATGAAACATACATTAAAGATGCAGACAATGAATCAACACTGTGTTCTCTCTCTGAACAGATGACTTTCCACAAGAAGAAATCTCCTACAGGAAGATTACATGCATGGCACTTTTCTTTTCTTTTTTCTTTTTTTTCTTTACTGATTAAGATGTATCGTATGTTTGGCTTTCCTTATTCATAAATAAATTATATAGCATTGAAACTGAATGTCAGGCTTAGATAGAAAGAAAGAAAGAAAGATAGATAGATAGATAGATAGATAGATAGATAGATAGATAGATAGATAGATAGATAGATAGATAGATAGATAGATAGATAGATAGATAGATAGATAGATAGATAGATAGATAGATAGATAGATGTGGGGTATGACCCAACTTTTCCTTAATTTCAAGTGGTCTTCATTTATCAAGCTGGATTAAAAACAGATGTAAATGATCATAAGTTGTTCCTAGGAGCATTTACACAAGAAATTTGGTATTGATGAAAATCCTGAAATTTTCAGAAAAACACTGGAATCCTCCTTGTGCTCCTGGGTGTGTGTAAATTTTACATCCAACTAACTAACATAAACCCTGATTTATCAGTCTCGAAACATCATTTGCATGCTGCACTTTTATATACCGTCTACACAGTCAAGTTTAAACCACTATTTAGTAGATTAGTCGTTTTATTCATATATACTATATCAATATTGACATGTTCTATAATCAGTCTTTCATATCGCATTTGATCTGACTTTTACTGCAGTCAAGCAGTGCTTCATTTTTAGTGGAAAAAGATCTGTTTTAAACGTTTTTTCGTTAGCTGATTAAGAAGTATCATATGTTTGACTTTCTTTATTCATAGATAATTTATATAGCATTGAAATGGAATGTCAGGTTTAGATAGATAGATAGATAGATAGATAGACAGATAGACAGATAGATAGATAGATAGATAGATAGATAGATAGATAGATAGATAGACAGACAGACAGACAGACAGATAGATAGATAGATAGATAGATAGATAGATAGATAGATAGATAGATAGATAGATAGATAGATAGATAGATAGATAGATAGATAGATAGATAGATAGATAGATAGATAGATAGATAGATAGATAGATAGATAGCTTTGAATGTTGTTTGTTTGAAAAGCTATGTTGAATAGGAATTCTGAAGAGACAGACCGGTGGAACGGAAAGTGATTAGTCACCTCTCGTGTGAAATTCAGTTTATTTGTTCTACAGGATCAAGCAGAGAAAGTTTCATAGTAGTAGGCCTGTTATTTCAGCATTCTCTTTAGCATATCTCCCTAGATCTTTTGCTTTGTATTGCCCTTGTTATAGCACAACAAACCAGCATTACTACAATTACCAACCTGTGAATAATTACAATGTACTAAATATGAGAATTATGCTAATCTAATCTAATTATATGCATGTAACTATGAATTCCCCTTGTTCACTTCTTGTGAAATGAATACAATGCTTCTTTGAAAATTGTTTCCTCAGTACTGATTCAGTTAGACTCAGAAGCAGACATTTATTGGAAATGGCTCAAAAGAATGATCAGATCAGATCAGAGAAAAATGATCAGATCAGATCAGATCAGATCAGATCCTGGGGCAGGTTTTGTGGTACGTTTGGTTTAATGTGTTTAAATCTATATTTATTTTCCGTGTTATGATTGTGTTAATCATCGTGAACTGTTGTAGACGATAGGTTTCACTTGTTAGAAACATGCTATTAATGTGCCTTAAATTTCAATCAATATTAAAAATAAACATCTGATGAGTTTATAAAGGATGTTGGTTGTTTTTTTTTTTCGTAGCTCCATAGCCATATTAAATGCCTCTGAGTGTAATTACATCTAATGAATTATGTCTCCCCTGTTCGTCTACCTCTGCTAAACAAACTAGCATTGTGTCTTAAATCACACATTTATGGACTACTCTAGACCATTATCGAGCACTTACACAAACTACTTTTCCTATTACAGTTAGTGTTTGAATTAAAAAATAATAAATCCTCTCACCTCACATAGACTTCAAACCTGCCGAAAGGTCTCTTCTGGCTGCCAGTCTGCTGGATTTACATAGGAAATCTGTACAAAAGATACGCAGGGAGCATGTAAACAATGCCACTCGTGGTAGCTGCTGCTTCTGCCTGTGCATGCAAAATCATGTAGCATCACACCACCCCAGCATGGATTTTCCTAAAACACAACACTTCCCACTAGACTGTTAAATCAATGCAAGGAATATTCCTTTCGTTTCACACCTATGTCATGGATTCTTCAGCTAAGGGACAAAGCATATCCTACATACAGTCCTTTGTATGTTAAAAATGAAGAAATTTGTACAAATAAAAGTACTTTAAAAGTTACATCTAATGGAAGTCGGTATACATACGGTATTCACTGCTTATAGTTTTAAATAACTCCATTAAAATTATTTAAAATGCATGCGCTGTGGTTGGAAAACGCACGTAATTTAACCTGTCCTCAGCAAGAGGTCATAATATCAAACTGCCAAACAGAGTGTTTAAAAATGCAACAAATTCATAAATATTCCCTGAAAATGAAAGCCATATATCTGTAAGATACCAAACAATTCATAAAGTAAATCTTAAATAATATTTCCCATAAAACTTCCCCCCAAAAATATATGTTCTCACTTTGCATCAACGCTCTCATTTTCTATTTTAGAATCCTGAATAAATCATGAAATGTCCCCGTCAGCTATAACTCAGAGGACCCCTTTCCCAGAAATAATGTTTCTGCAGTCACAGCTTTAACATGTCAACACTATGTCTTCCCATTATGATTGTTTCTGCTGATAATTGTGGGATTTTTACTATTCTTTATTTATTATCATTATAATATTCATTTATTTATTATTATTATTTTTTTTTTACAATTTGGCAGTTCAGCTATGCTTATTGAAGCAGCAGTAAAAACACAGTTAAGATGGAAAAAGATTCAATTTTGTCAACTTCATCAACTCCATAAGGTGTTATGTCTGACGGAGTTGACTTGCAAGCTAACAAGTCCTCACAAAAACTCCTTATATAGTTATATAATACCATTTTTTGAATACACCTTAGGCATGAAATAGGCTGTATACAGTGAGGGAGAAAAGTATTTGATCCCCTGCTGATTTTGTACAGTAGCGGGAAAGGGCGGAGCACAGAGACACGGAGGCAGGAGTAGGGCAAACGCTGAGGCTTTTTTCGTACTGGTAGAGTGCAGGTTTATGTGGGTGTGTGTGTAGGTCTGCGGAGGCGGGCTGACGTCGTGATGCTCGTGGGGGCATGTCGGGGGAATCCCGGAAGGAGCCTTGGGGTTCTCGAGCCGTCCCTCAGCGCTGCGTGTCGTCTCAGCCAGCGTCGTCCTCGTCCGTGTCGGTGCCTTGCGAAAAAATATGGGGAGAGAGAGATTAGTCACCTTAAAGCGAGTATGCGAGGAATACCTGTTTTTGAACCGTTCCGGACGCCAACTGTTTCGGTGAGTCGGTACTCAACCCTCCAGGGGCGGAAGGGCGTCCTTTTATTTCCCCCTTAGGGAGTGGTGGAATTCTTCCGACTGATCCTCCAATCCCCGGACGGTATGGCATCGGCGGGTCCTCCCCGCCATGGCGTCCTTTTCCGATTAGCGTAGGGTCCGGCGCGGGGCTGCCTGCTTCGTGCCGGCACGGCAGTCGGAGATGGAGCGATTTTCTTCCCTCTCACGCCGAGAGTCAGTCCATCGCGACAGTAGCCCCCCCCAGCTTTGAGCCTACTGCCGCCGGGTGGTGGGCCCACAGCGCGTCCCTCCGTGAGAGTCCGTCCGCGTTCCCATGTAGGGCCCCCGCCCAGTGTTGGACCTGAAAACAGAAGTCCTGCAAGGTGAGAAACCAATGAGTTACCCTGGCATTAGTGTCCTTGGCCTTGGCCATCCACTGAAGGGGGGCGTGGTCCGTCACCAGGATGAAGGGTCGGCCCGCCAGGTAGTACCTCAGCTCCTCAATGGCCCACTTTATTGCCAGGGCCTCTCTTTCCACCGCGGCGTACCTTCTCTCCGCGGGGGACAGCTTCCGGCTGATGTAGAGCACCGGGTGCTCTTCTCCCGCGAAGGTTTGGGAGAGAACGGCGCCCAGCCCGGTTTAGGTCAGTGTGCACCGAGAAGGGGAGGGTAAAGTCCAGGTTGCGCAGCACCAGCTCACTAGTGAGGGCCTCCTTCAGAGTCCGGAAGGCCCTCTCGGCTTCGACTGACCACCTCACCCGGTCCGGCTGGCTCTTTTTTGTCAGATCTGAAAGAGGGGAGTCTATCGCAGAGAAGTTAGGGACAAACCTCCAATAATACCCCGCCAACCCCAAGAAGACACGTACCTGTTTTTTTGACGTGGGCCGAGGGTAGCCTTTCACCACTTCAACTTTCACCACCTGGGGCTTCAGCATCCCGTGCCCAATGCGCTATCCTAGGTACTGCGTCTCGGTTAGCCCAAGGTGACATTTCTTGGGGTTGGCAGTCAAGCCAGCTACCCGGAGTCCCTTTAGGACCTCCCCCAGATGGAACAGGTGGTCCAACCATGTGGAGGAATGGATGACTACGTCGTCCAAGTAGGCCGTTGCAAAGCTACGATGGGGCTGTAAGACGCTGTCCATCAGTCATTGGAAGGTGGCCGGTGCTCCATGTAGTCCAAAGGGGAGGACCCGGTATTGCCAGTGGCCCATGGAGGTGCTAAAGGCCATCTTGGGTCGGGCGTCGGCCGCTAGGGCCACTTGCCAGTACCCTTTGGTGAGGTCCAGGGTGGAAATGAATTGGGCCCTCCCCAGGCGCTCCACAAGGTCGTCCACTCGGGGGAGGGGGTAGCTATCAAAATCCGAGACTTGGTTTAGTCTGCAAAAGTCGTTGCAGAGCCGAATGCTCCCGTCTGGTTTTGGCACTACAACGATGGGGCTGGACAGTGGCTGTTGGATTCTTCGATAACTGTCTCGTAGCATTCGCTCCACCTCTTCCTTGATGGCCTTACGCCGGACCTCTGGGACATGGTAGGGCCTCTGTCTCACCACTACCCCCGGAGGTGTTTTTATGTGGTGGCGCACCACTTGGGTCCTTCCCGGGGAGGAGGAGAACACGTCCGAGAATTGGTCCACCAACTCGAGGAGCTCCTGTCTCTGGGCGGGGGTGAGGTCCTCCCCGAGGTCGACCACAGCAGGCTTGTTCTGATCTGTGCCCAGGGCGGCGTACGCTGAAACCACCGTAGCTGTGTCTACCCACTTCTTCAACAAGTTAATGTGGTATAGTTTCCTGTCCGCTCTCTTACCGGGCTGTTGCAGGCGGTAGTTGACGGCGCCCTGACACTCTAGAACGGTGTAGGGCCCCTGCCAGCGGGGCGCTACTAGGTGCCAGAAGAAGTACCTGGTCCCCTGGGTGGAACTCCAGAGGCTGCGCCAGACGGTTGTACACCCGCTGCTGTTCCCCCTGGGCAGCGCGCATGTGCTGTTGGACTATCAGCGCCACTCGCTCAATCCTGTCTTGCATTTCTCGTACATATTCCATGACCGAGCGATACAGGGATGGCGGTTCCTCCCAGGCTTTGCGGGCGATGTCCAGCAGTCCCCGAGGGCGCCGGCCGAACAGCAGCTCGAAGGGGGTGAAGCCGGTGGATGCCTGGGGACACTCCCGGATGGCAAAGGGTATGTAAGGGAGGAGAAGGTCCCAGTTCCTCCCTTCTTCGTCTACCACCCACCGCAGCATCCGTTTGAGTGTCTGGTTGAAGCGCTGAACCAGCCCGTCAGTCTGGGGGTGGTAGACCGACGTCTTCAGGTGCTTCACCTGCAACAGCCGACACAGATGAGACATTAGCTTTGAGACAAAGGGCGTACCCTGGTCGGTTAGTATGTCCTTGGGGATTCCCACCCGGCTGAAAAGGAGTACCAGTTCCCTGGCGATGTTGGGGAGGTGGCTTTGCGCAGTGGTACCGCCTCCGGGTACCGGGTGGTGTAGTCTACGACCACCAGGATGTACTCGTGCCTCCAGGCCGACTTGGGGAGGGGCCCCACGAGGTCCATGCCGATCCGCTCAAAGGAAACGCTGATGATGGTGAGAGGAATGAGAGGCGCTGGCGGGGGCCTCCGGGGAGCGGTGTGTTGGCACTGGGGACACCGCTGGCAGAACATCTGGACCTCGGCACCCATCCCGGGCCACACGAATCGGTCCCTCAGTTTTTCCAACGTGTTCCGCAGTCCCAGGTGACCGCCAAGCGGGTGGGCATGAGCGAGGTGCATGACCAGTGGTGTTTTCGTCCGTGGTATCACCAGGAGGTCTACCTGCTCCCCCCGGCGGCAGGCCCGTTGGTAGAGGAGGCCACCCCGGATGAGGAAGTACGAGGTGGGAAGTCTCAGATCGGGGTTTTGGTTGACCCCCTCTACAACCCGTACTTGGGCCCAGCAGTGCTTGAGGCGGTCATCCTCCTTCTGCTCCTGACCGAAGCTCACCTCTCGGTTCACCGAGAGGGTTAATTGATATAGAGGACTCACCTTAGGGAGTGGGGTCCCCGTTGTCCTGGGCCAGGTAAGCGGTCTGGCCCCCGGTTCTCTGCTTCCAATATCGCAGCTTCCCTGTCTCGGTGTCCCGGCCTGGCAGGCATCCTGGCCAGTCCCTCCCCAGGAGTAATGGTACGGGGAGGTCAGGGATCACGCCTACGTGGAGAGACCAGATCCCGGTCGCGCCCTTGATCGGCACCTCCGCTGTCGGGACTTCCCGGGTGTCCCCATGAATGCAGGTTACAGCTAGGCTTCCCCCTGGCCGGAGTCCGCGGGGGAGGACGGACAGTCGGGCGAGGGTCACCGTGCTCCCGGTGTCCAGCAGAGCGGTGATCGGCCTCCCTTCAATCCACACCTTCTGGGTGGGCCCCTCCGGCAGCTGTCGTGTATGGAGGGCGCAGCCGGCCAGGATGCCCTCCTTCATGGTGGTGTAGTCCGCCGCGTCCTCTGGCTCGAGACTGTAATAGGCCTCACGGGCCTCTGCTGTGAGCAGGGGACCTACGGCGTGGGGCCAGTCGTGCCTATCCCATCCCTCGCGGCGGGCGATGGTTTCGAAAGTTTCAAAGTATGCCAAAGGTCGTCATCAGGAGCAAGGGGGGGAGCAGGCAGCGGAGATCACGTCCCGGGTCCGGGAGAGGCGTGGAGGCTGCGCGGGACTTGGTCTGCAGCGCCACCAGAGTCTTTGTCGCCACCTGGAGGCTTTCCGTGAGTTGTTGGGTGCCGGTCTGCTGCTGTATACTGGTCTGCAACAGCTGCTGCAAAGTCCGATCCATCTTCTCTCTCCTTGTCGGAAATTTTTATTTTATTTTTTTGTATTATTTATTTATTTATTTATTTATTTTTATGGGCGGTTCTGTGCTCATGCCCGCATTCTCCACCAGTGTAGCGGGAACGGGCGGAGCACAGAAACACGGAGGCGGGAGTAGGGCAAACGCTGAGGCTTTATTTTCGTACTGGTAGAGTGCAGGTTTGTGTGGGTGTGTGTGTAGGTCTGCGGAGGCGGGCTGACGTCGTGACGCTTGCTGGGGTGTGTCGGAGGAATCCCGGAAGAAGCCTCGGGGTTCTCGAGCCGTCCCTCAGTGCTGCGTGTCGTCTCAGTCAGCGTCGTCCTTGTCCGTGTCGGTGCCTTGCGAAAAAATATGGGGAGAGAGAGATTAGTCACTTTAAAGTGAGTATGCGAGGTTCTCGAACCGTTCCGGACGCCAACCGTTTCGGTGAGTCGGTACTCAACCCTCCAGGGGCGGAAGGGCGTCCTTTTATTTCCCCCTTCCGGTTAGGGAGTGGTGGAATTCTTCCGACCGATCCTCCAATCCCCGGACGGTATGGCATCGGCGGGTCCTCCCCGCCATGGCGTCCTTTCCGGTTAGCACGGGGTCAGGCAGGGCAGTCGGAGATGGAGCGATTTTCTTCCCTCTTGCGCCGAGTGTCAGTCCGTCGCGACAGTACATTTGCCCACTAACAAAGAAATGATCAGTCTATAATTATAATGGTAGGTTTATTTGAACAGTGAGAGACAGAATAACAACAAAATCCAGAAAAACGCATGTCAAAAATGTTATAAATTGATTTGCATTTTAATGAGGGAAATACTGTAAGTATTTGACCCTCTGCAAAACATGACTTAGTATTTGGTAATGACTTAGTAATTACTTTTAATTTTCAATGCCCTGGCTGAGGGAAGGAGGTTCTCACCCAAGATTTGACGGTACATGGCCCCGTCCATCGTCCCTTTGATGCGGTGAAGTTGTCCTGTCCCCTTAGCAGAAAAACACCCCCAAAGCATAATGTTTCCACCTCCATGTTTGATGGTGGGGATGGTGTTCTTGATGTCATAGGCGGCATTCCTCCTCCTCCAAACACGACGAGTTGAGTTGATGCCAAAGAGCTCCATTTTGGTCTCATCTGACCACCAGAGGACAACTGGGTGAAAGTGTTGTGGTCAGATGAGACCAAAATGAAGCTCTTGCCCAACTCAATAACCCCCTAACGGAGAAAAGCACTGGAAGGATTCTGTAACCCAAATATAGTGAAATTACAACATTTTTAGGATGTCTGACAGAGTTGAAACAAATGCAGTTATGAAATGAATAAATGTTAATTTTCAGGAAAAAGTGTTTTCATAAAAACCTGTTCCCTTACATGGTTTATTAGCTGAGACCGTTGTCTACAAATATATCCATTTCTAATTATTTTACTATTAGAAAATATAAACTAACCTCTAAAACATATTTGGTCCCTTATATCTCAGTTACTGACCTGATAAAAAAGTCAAATAGTATATGAAAATAGTACTATATTATAAACCTGTAATTACAAGATGATCAAAGAATGGGGTCAAAGATCATTTCAATTTGGGGTCATTTGCCTAAAAATTTCAGAACTCCTGTAACAATGGTAAAAACGATAATTTACAATAATAATAATAATAATAATAATAATAATAATAATAATAATAATAATAATAATGAACCATAGTAAATGATACTATGACTACATTAATAAAAATAAGTAATGTATAATAAGCATACAATAATGAAAATACTTTTGCATTTACAATATAAGCGCAATTATGTAAGAGAATTTGAATAAGAGTAGAAAGTGAACATAATTTACACTAAGGAAAAATAATAAAGTGACAATTTACAATAAGTTTACAGTCATTTTAACACAAATAAAAAAAATGAGTAAAATAATAAGTAAACGACTCAATTCAATATTAATGGTCATTGCCTAATACATTTAAACATGTACAAGGCAATATGTCATCTTTACCTGTTTACCTAATACTAGTTAATACAGTGATAAAAGTATATAACAAATTAAAAGATTTAATTCTATTTATTCTGGTTTGAATATACAGCAGGTTTTCTCTCCTCCCCATGCAAACCTTAGAGTTTACGTTCTTTTTGCATATGTTTATATAAAGTGATGTGTGGTTGGGAGAAATGTGCTGAGTTGGCAGAGACGAGAGGAAAGATCGACAGAACTCAGATCCTTCAAAGCAGAGATGATGAAATTCATTCCAATTTTCTTCCTGGTAGGAAGTTGTGGCTTGGTTGAAGGTATGATAAGAGAATATATTTACTATCCTGGTGCAACAGATTGGAATAATGCTCAGTGGCAGTGCAGAGTATATCACAGTGATCTGGTTACCTTCAGAACCGCAGAGGAACAGCAGCAACTTGTAGAGAGGTTTGGTTTCAGCAGTGGGCCAGCTTGGATTGGGTTGTACACAGTAAGTGTAAACTCAGCATGGCAGTGGTCTAATGGAGACCCAGTTTCTTTCACACCATGGTATCCTGGCTATCCTGATAAATATGATTACATTTACATTGATTATCATGGCCACTCTCATGACAATTACAAAACCTGTGCTTATTTGTACCAAGGACAATGGGAAAATGACTTCTGTCGGGTGGGTTATCCATACTACTGTTATAGATATTTGATTTTGGTGAATGAGAGTAAGACTTGGGAGGAGGCTCTTCGGTACTGCAAAACTAAGTACACCGGCTTGGCCTCTCTGCCCTACACCACACAAGTGCTTCAGGCAAAAACAGAGCTTGCACTGACCCAAACAGAGAGTGTGTGCGGGCCCGCCCCGCTTCATGGATGGAAACTGGTTCTGGCTGAGTGGAGAGCCACGCGGAGCCTGGATTTACTTCCATCATGTCCAGCTCATCCTTATCGCTGCGGAGCTCTCAACAACAACACCAACGCCTGGGAGAACCGAGACTGCAACGAGAATCTGAATTTTCTCTGCTACTTGAGGTGAGTAATAAATATCCAGAACAAGTCAGGATTTTATCAAAGTTAATCCTAATGACATCATTGTGTTGTTTCTGTCTCAGAACTGAACATTACTTACATTACGTCGTAGTGGGGTTTGTGAAGAATGGATGGATTCTCCATGTTTAAATGTTATTACAGTAGTGGCAATCAAGACCCAATCTTATCAGATGTATTATATTACTGAGTTGTTATAGTTATTAGACCATTTGACTGATTTCTTGAACTGAATGTTTAATCCAATCTTCACATACTCATAAACCAGTGAGACTATACATAATTGAGATTAATGGTTATTTTAATTTAAAAAAAAGGTCATGTGAATGGATATCATCTCATAAAATAAATCTGTCATGTGTATGTTTGTGTTTTATTATACAGTATTGTGTAGTGATCTCTGGCTGCACCCCTGCATTACATGTAAGTGTCAGTTTACAATCTCATGAAACATACATTAAAGATGCAGACAATGAATCAACACTGTGTTCTCTCTCTGAACAGATGACTTTCCACAAGAAGAAATCTCCTACAGGAAGATTACATGCATGGCACTTTTCTTTTCTTTTTTCCTTTACTGATTAAGATGTATCGTATGTTTGGCTTTCCTTATTCATAGATAAATTATATAGCATTGAAACTGAATGGCAGGCTTAGATAGATAGATAGATAGATAGATAGATAGATAGATAGATAGATAGATAGATAGATAGATAGATAGATAGATAGATAGATAGATAGATAGATTGATAGATAGATTGATTGATTGATTGATTGATTGATTGATTGATTGACTGATGGATGGATGGATAGATAGATGGATGTGGGGTATGACCCAACTTTTCCTTAATTGCCAGTGGTCTTCATTAATCAAGCTGGATTAAAAACAGATGTAAATGATCATAAGTTGTTCCTAGGAGCATTTACACAAGAAATTTGGTATTGATGAAAATCCTGAAATTTTCAGAAAAACACTGGAATCCTCCTTGTGCTCCTGGGTGTGTGTAAATTTTGCATCGAACTAACTAACTAACATAAACCCTGATTGATCAGTCTCATCATTTGCATGCTGCACTTTTATATACGGATTACACAGTCGAGTTTAAACCACTGGATGTCACTAAATGGAAATGAGGTTTGCATCTCGAAATGAGATTTTCGAGATGCAAACTTGTTACTTTGATGCTAAATTTCTCAACTTCTGAGGTAGAGAGAACGATATGAGGGATGGCCTACAATTCCAGTATGGCTAGCAAATAGTTGACACAGAAGTAGGAAATGAGGAGATTATATGGTTAATCTTTCTCAGATTGCAATTAAATCACCATCTTGGATGTAGCATAGCAAGCTAGCATGTGAGTGTACATTTATATTTGGTTAAAATGACAAAAATTGTGGTCAAAATGTAGGACTTCCAATTTTTTCATAGTTAAAGATTGCCTATCTTTTTTTTTTTTTTTTACCAGCAGCTGTGGACATGCTGTTGCCATGGATACCTTGCAAGAAATGGAAAGGTTTGAATGTTGTTTGCATGAAACAACATTCTGAAGAGAAAGACCGGTGGAACGGAGAGCGATTTGTCACCTCTCATGTGAAAGGGCTTTTATTTGTTCTACAGGATCCAGTGGAGAAGGTTTCATAGTTGTAACCCAGTTCTTTCAGCATTCTCTCTTTAGCATATATCCCTAGCTCTTTTGCCTTGCAGTGCCCTTGTTATAGCACAAAAACCAGCATAACTACGATTACCAACCTGTGAAAAGTTTCAATGTACTAAATATTAAAATCCTGATAATTTCATTTATTTATATATAACAAATTCTAATATTTAATTCTATTTATTCTGGTTCGAATATACAGCAGGTTTTCTCTCCTCCCCATGCAAACCTTAGAGTTTACGTTCTTTTTGCATATGTTTATATTGAGTGATGTGTGGTTGGGAGAAATGTGCTGAGGTGGCACAGACGAGAGGAAAGATCGACAGAACTCAGATCCTTCAAAGCAGAAATGATGAAATTCGTTTCGATTTTCTTCCTGGTAGGAAGTTGTGGCTTGGTTGAAGGTATGATAAGAGAATATATTTTCTATCCTGGTGCAACAGATTGGAATAATGCTCAGTGGCAGTGCAGAGTATACCACAGTGATCTGGTTACCTTCAGAACCGCAGAGGAACAGCAGCAACTTGTAGAGAGTTTTGGGTTCAGCAGTGGGCCAGCTTGGATTGGGCTGTACTCACAATATGTATACTCGACATGGCAGTGGTCTGATGGAGAGCCAGTTTCTTTCACACCATGGTATCCTGACTATCCTGATGAACATAATTACATTTACATTGATAGTTATAACCACTCTCATGACAATTACAAAACCTGTGCTTATTTGTACCAAGGACAATGGGTAAACGACTTCTGTTGGGTGCGTTATCCATTCTACTGTTATAGATATTTGATTTTGGTGAATGAGAGTAAGACTTGGGAGGAGGCTCTTCGGTACTGCAAAACTAAATACACCGGCTTGGCCTCTCTGCCCTACAACACACAAGTGCTTCAGGCAAAAACGGAGCTTGCACTGACCCAAACAGAGAGTGTGTGGACCGGCCTGCGCTTCATGGATGGAAACTGGTTCTGGCTGAGTGGAGAGCCAACGCAGAGCCTGGATTTACTTCCATCATGTCCAGCTCATCCTTATCGCTGCGGAGCTCTCAACAACAACACCAACGCCTGGGAGAACCGAGACTGCAACGAGAATCTGAATTTCCTCTGCTACTGGAAGTGAGTAATAAATATCCAGAACAAGTCAGGATTTTATCAAAGTTAATCCTAATGACATCATTGTGTTGTTTCTGTCTCAGAACTGAACATTACTTACATTACGTCGTAGTGGGGTTTGTGAAGAATGGATGGATTCTCCATGTTTAAATGTTATTACAGTAGTGGCAATCAAGACCCAATCTTATCAGATATATTATATTACTGAGTTGTTATAGTTATTAGACCATTTGACTGATTTCTTGAACTGAATGTTTAATCCAATCTTCACATACTCATAAACCAGTGAGCCTATACATAATTGAGATTAATGGTTATTTTAATTTAAATAAATAAATAAAAAAGGATATGTGACGGAAAGTTCAGGACTAATAAACCTCTGGGTTTCTGTAAATAGCGAAAACATTATTCTAAACGTTTAAAATATCATCTCATAAAATAAATCTGTCATGTGTATGTTTGTGTTTTATTATACAGTATTGTGTAGTGATCTCTGGCTGCACCCCTGCATTACATGTAAGTGTCAGTTTACAATCTCATGAAACATACATTAAAGATGCAGACAATGAATCAACACTGTGTTCTCTCTCTGAACAGATGACTTTCCACAAGAAGAAATCTCCTACAGGAAGATTACATGCATGACACTTTTCTTTTTTCTTTTTTCTTTTTTTCCTTTACTGATTAAGATGTATCGTATGTTTGGCTTTCCTTATTCATAGATAAATTATATAGCATTGTAACTGAATGTCAGGCTTAGATAGAAAGATAGATAGATAGATAGATAGATAGATAGATAGATAGATAGATAGATAGATAGATAGATAGATAGATAGATAGATAGATAGATAGATAGATAGATAGATAGATAGATAGATAGATAGATGTGGGGTATGACCCAACTTTTCCTTAATTGCCAGTGGTCTTCATTAATCAAGCTGGATTAAAAACAGATGTAAATGATCATAAGTTGTTCCTAGGAGCATTTACACAAGAAATTTGGTATTGATGAAAATCCTGAAATTTTCAGAAAAACACTGGAATCCTCCTTGTGCTCCTGGGTGTGTGTAAATTTTGCATCGAACTAACTAACTAACATAAACCCTGATTGATCAGTCTCATCATTTGCATGCTGCACTTTTATATACGGATTACACAGTCGAGTTTAAACCACTGGATGTCACTAAATGGAAATGAGGTGTGGTGTGGATGCACTTCACAGCTGATTGGCATTCAACATACACACGTGATTGATAAACGAAGCCTAGTAATTGTCAGTAATTTATTTAGTAGATTTGTTGTTTTATTCATATATACTATATCAATATTGACATGTTCTATAATCAGTCTTTCATAATGCATTTGATCTGACTTTTACTGCAGTCAAGCAGTGCTTCATTTTTAGTGGAAAAATATCGGTTTTAAACCTGTGCACTCTAGATGGAGAAAGATTTCCAAGTTTGAGCAGCAGGAAAACCCTCCTTCTTTTATTCACTAAAAGAGAGAGTACGGTGTGACATTATTAATCGCTTTTTGTGTAGAAATATTAAAGCCTTAAAACTGAAATTTTCAGTAAAACATATACGCTAATGTAATAAATAAATGCTTTTCAAAAATCAAGACATGTTTATTATTCAGTGACAATAACATCAATATATATCTCACATTCTGTGCTACTATCACACAGGAGGAGATAATCGCTCTTCCGGCATTTGTTTTCAGTAAGAGGTGGGTGAGCAGGAAAAACAAAGTGCGTAGAGTGCCAGGTTGGAGATTTTCGAGATGCAAACTTGTGCCTGAGATGCAAAAATTCTTAACTTCTTAAGTATAGAGAACGGCATGAGGAATGGCCTGCAATCCCAGTCTGCCTAGCAAATATTTGACACAGAAGTAGGAAATGAGGAGATTATATGGTTAATCTTTCTCAGATTACAATTAAATTACTATCTTGGATGTAGCATGCTGTTGCCATGGATACCTTGAAAGAAATGGAAAGGTTTGAATGTGGTTTGCATGAAACAACATTCTGAAGAGAAAGACCGGTGGAACGGAGAGCGATTTGTCACCTCTCATGTGAAAGGGCTTTTATTTGTTCTACAGGATCCAGTGGAGAAGGTTTCATAGTTGTAACCCAGTTATTTCAGCATTCTCTCTTTAGCGTATATCCCTAGCTCTTTTGCCTTGCAGTGCCCTTGTTATAGCACAAAAAACCAGCATAACTACGATTACCAACCTGTGAAAAGTTTCAATGTACTAAATATTAAAATCCTGATAATTTCATTTATTTATATATAACAAATTCTAATATTTAATTCTATTTATTCTGATTCGAATATACAGCAGGTTTTCTCTCCTCCCCATGCAAACCTTAGAGATTATGTTCTTTTTGCATATATTTATATTGAGTGATGTGTGGTTGGAAGGTATGTGCTGAGTTGACACAGACAAGAGGAAAGATCGACAGAACTCAGATCCTTCAAAGCAAAGATGATAAAATTCGTTTCAATTTTCTTCCTGGTAGGAAGTTGTGGCTTGGTTGAAGGTATGATAAGAGAATATATTTACTATCCTGGCGCAACATATTGGTATAATGCTCAGCGAATCTGCAGAGAATATCACAGTGATCTGGCTACCTTCAGAACCGCAGAGGAACAGCAGCGACTTGTAAAGAGGTTTGGTTTCAGCAGTGGGCCAGCTTGGATTGGGTTGTACACAGTAAGTGTAAACTCAGCATGGCAGTGGTCTAATGGAGAGCCAGTTTCTTTCTTACCATGGTATCCTGGCTATCCTGATAAATATGATTACACTTACACTGATGATTATGGCTACTCTCATGACAATTACAAAACCTGTGCTTATTTGGAACAAGGACAATGGAAAAATGACTTCTCTGGGGTGCGTTATCCATTCTACTGTTATAGATATTTGATTTTGGTGAATGAGAGTAAGACTTGGGAGGAGGCTCTTCGGTACTGCAAAACTAAGTACACCGGCTTGGCCTCTCTGCCCTACACCACACAAGTGCTTCAGGCAAAAACGGAGCTTGCACTGACCCAAACAGAGAGTGTGTGGACCGGCCTGCGCTTCATGGATGGAAACTGGTTCTGGCTGAGTGGAGAGCCAACGCAGAGCCTGGATTTACTTCCATCATGTCCAGCTCATCCTTATCGCTGCGGAGCTCTCAACAACAACACCAATGCCTGGGAGAACCGAGACTGCAACGAGAATCTGAATTTCCTCTGCTACTTGAAGTGAGTAATAAATATCCAGAACAAGTCAGGATTTTATCAAAGTTAATCCTAATGACATCATTGTGTTGTTTCTGTCTCAGAACTGAACATTACTTACATTACGTCGTAGTGGGGTTTGTGAAGAATGGATGGATTCTCCATGTTTAAATGTTATTACAGTAGTGGCAATCAAGACCCAATCTTATCAGATATATTATATTACTGAGTTGTTATAGTTATTAGACCATTTGACTGATTTCTTGAACTGAATGTTTAATCCAATCTTCACATACTCATAAACCAGTGAGCCTATACATAATTGAGATTAATGGTTATTTTAATTTAAATAAATAAATAAATAAGGATATGTGACGGAAAGTTCAGGACTAATAAACCTCTGGGTTTCTGTAAATAGCCAAAATATTATTCTAAACATTTAAAATATCATCTCATAAAATAAATCTGTCATGTGTATGTTTGTGTTTTATTATACAGTATTGTGTAGTGATCTCTGGCTCTGGCTTACATGTAAGTGTCAGTTTACAATCTCATGAAACATACATTAAAGATGCAGACAATGAATCAACACTGTGTTCTCTCTCTGAACAGATGACTTTCCACAAGAAGAAATCTCCTACAGGAAGATTACACGCATGACACTTTTCTTTTTTTTCATTTTTTCCTTTACTGATTAAGATGTATTGTATGTTTGGCTTTCCTTATTCATAGATACATTATATAGCATTGTAACTGAATGTCAGGCTTAGATAGAAAGATAGATAGATAGGTAGATAGATAGATAGATAGATAGATAGATAGATAGATAGATAGATAGATAGATAGATAGATAGATAGATAGATAGATAGATAGATAGATAGATAGATAGATAGATAGATAGATGGATGGATGGATGGATGGATGGACGGATTGATGGATAGATAGATAGATAGATAGATAGACAGATAGATGTCGGCTATGACCCAACTTTTCCTTAATTGCCAGTGGTCTTCATTTATCAAGCTGGATTAAAAACAGATGTAAATTATCATTAAGTTATCATAAGTTGTTCCTAGGGGCATTTACACAAGAAATTTGGTATTGATGAAAATCCTAAAATTTTCAGAAAAACACTCGAATCCTCCTTGTGCTCCTGGGTGTGTGTAAATTATACATCCAACTAACTAACATAAACCCTGATTTATCAGTCTCGAAACATCATTTGCATGCTGCACTTTTATATACCGTCTACACAGTCAAGTTTAAACCACTATTTAGTAGATTAGTTGTTTTATTCATATATACTATATCAATATTGACATGTTCTATAATCAGTCTTTCATAATGCATTTGATCTGACTTTTACTGCAGTCAAGCAGTGCTTCATTTTTAGTGGAAAAAGATCGGTTTTAAACCTGTGCACTCTAGATGGAGAAAGATTTCCAAGTTTGAGCAGCAGGAAAACCCTCCTTCTTTTATTCACTAAAAAGAGAGCACTGGTGGACATTATTACTCGCTTTTTGTGTAGAAATATTAAAGCCTTAAAACTGAAATTTTCAAGTAAAACATATACGCTAATGTAATAAATAAATGCTTTTCAAAAATCAAGACATGTTTATTATTCAGTGACAATAACATCAATATATATCTCACATTCTGTGCTACTATCACACAGGAGGAGATAATCGCTCTTCCGGCATTTGTTTTCAGTAAGAGGTGTGTGAGCAGGAAAAACAAAGTGAGTAGAGTGGCAGGTCGGAGATTTTCGAGATGCAAACTTGTGCCTGAGATGCAAAAATTCTTAACTTCTTAAGTAGAGAGAACGGCATGAGGAATGGCCTACAATTCCAGTCTGCCTAGCAAATAGTTGACACAGAAGCAGGAAATGAGGAGATTATATGGTTAATCTTTCTCAGATTTAGCATAGCTAGCTAGCGTGTACGTGTACATTTATTGGGTAAAATGTCAAAAAATGTGGTCAATATTTGCGGTCAAAATGTAGGACTTCTCATTTTTTCATGGTTAAATATAGCCTATTCTTGACCAGTAGTCGTGGACATACTGTTGCCATGGATACCTCGCCAGAAATGGAAAGGTTTGAATGTTGTTTGCATTGTTGTTTTCTGTGAAGGGAAAGACTCTCGTGTGAAAAGGCTTTTATTTGTTCTACAGGATCCAGTGGAGAAGGTTTCATAGTTGTAACCCAGTTCTTTCAGCAGTCTCTCTTTAGCGTATATCCCTAGCTCTTTTGCCTTGCAGTGCCATTGTTATAGCACAAAAACCAGCATAACTACGATTACCAACCTGTGAAAAGTTTCAATGTACTAAATATTAAAATCCTGATAATTTCATTTATTTATATGCATGTAACTATTCAGGTGAATTCCACTTGTTTAATTCCTGTGAAATAAATACAATGATTGTAAAAAACTGGTTTCCTCAGTACTAATAATACGTTTTATTCGTATAGTACCTTTCCACAGCTCAAGGACACTTTACATTTCAAACAAACAGACATAGGAGAAGAACCACACCAAAACAAACAAACAAATAAACAAACAAACAAACAAACAAAAAACAAATCAATGACAAATAGTTCAACTGTTAGGATAAAAGACAAAGTACTGAAGAAATAAACGTGTTTTGAGTTGTGATATAAAAGTCGAGATAAAATTTCGGGGGTTTTGGGGGAGATGTAGGGATGAAGGACGTCAGATAGATAATGGGGGGCAAGGCCATGGAGGGCTCTAACCTCATAGAATTTCAGGTTTTTTCCACCTGTTTTTTTTTTTTGCATACAGATGCCTGCAGGTGCCTATATCTAGGCGCTCTTAGCTGGACACCACAGTTGGACCACAACAAAAAAATTCCGCATAAAGTTGGACTAGCCTTTCCTAGTCCAAGTTCAAATTTTACACACATGTGTCTAAGGGTATGTCCATACATTGTTTTTATTACCAAAATCTTTTGGAGACTACAAAGACACCAAAAAAAGATAAAAACGCTGATACTCTTGATTTTTCTTATAATTATCATATCACATATCCAGCAATCTACAAAATGTATATTTATGTGCATTTTCATATGTATGTTCTAGGGATGTCGCGATACCAATAATCTAGTAGTCAGTACCGATACCACCAAAAGTACACGATACTCGATACCAAAGTCCATACCACGGTGTGGTTTAAAAAATAAAAGAGAAAAATGAATTAAAAACTCCTTCAGGACATCCTCCTCTGGCTGATACTGGCAAAGAGAGAGAGAGAGAGAGAGAGAGAGAAAAGAGAGAGAGATTAGTTATCAAACACTGTTTAATAACTAACAAGTGCTAAGGTGCACTCCTAAATGCGTGCACACACACACACACACACACACACACACACACACACACACGTGTACATGAACATTTGAATAATTATTAGTGACATTAGGCTACATGTTGCTGACAGGACACAGGCTGATTGCCGATGCATGGTGGCTCATTTGGAGGTAGTTTATAACATTACAATCGTTAACAAATAACCGGCTATCGCAAACATTAGATAGAGCATAACATTAGATGGTTCCAGGTGTTTCCAGCATCGTTTGCACACCATCATCCGATTCTATCTTTCCTCTGGACGAGTTGGGGCGGAGCTAAAATTGTTAAATTAAACTAATCTTCTGTAGTTTTTCCAGTGTGCTTGTAGGCGTTCTTCTTCCTCTTCACCACTTGTGGACTGGCTAATACTCTTGGGAGCATGTGCTGCCCCCTTCAGTTCCAGAAGAATTGCAACCTTGGTGCCATTATTACAATCGCAATAGCTTTTACACGCTCTTGTGCAATTGTTTACAGAGCTTTACACGTGGATTTTTATACCGAAGTGTTGAAACACTCCCGTGAAGCAAGATATCATTCTTTTCAGTAGTTCAATGGCTATATTATAGGCAAGTCATCGACCGAACAGGGAGCATTCAGCTCGCGCTATTCACGTAGGAAAGGGGGAAGGAGCTTCACTTCAGCACAGACTCTCATTGGATTTTGAAGGCTTTGGATAGGACACTGTTCACGCTCAGTGGAGATATGGCAAAAAATGAAAAACACTGGACTGTAGAGAGTTTACAAAGTTTATAATGCAAACATGGTTTGTTATATGCACTGTTAATGACCAAATCTGGAAAACAAGGTGTAAAATGATTATTAATCAGTGCCATATCCCTGCAGAGACAGATTTAAACAGATTGTGAGTGAATCCATCCATCCATCCATCTACTATGCCGCTTTATCCTTTTCAGGGTCACAGGGAAACCTAGAGCCTATCCCAGGGAGCATCAGGCACAAGGCTTGGTACACCCTGGACAGGGTGCCAGTCCATCGCAGGGCACACTCACATACACATTCACACACCAATTTGTGAGTGAATTCAAGTAAGAAAGAACCAATCAGTATCTCAGAGCCTTAACCACTGCCCCCTTAAAAAATAAATAAATAAATAAATAAATAAATAAATAAATAAACCTCCAATAATTGCGATTAATAAATAAATAGATAGGCAGGTAGAATATTCAAAGTGCGCACTGCAGCATAATTCCTTTGTAAATTACAACGGGCCTCATATATCAGATTGAATACAAACGGATTTATCAAAAATTGCCTGTAGGAGCATCTACACAAGAAATTTATATCTAGCACGTCGGCCAAGACACTTAAAACCATTCAAAAATATCAGTTTCCCTGTGTGCTGATCGCCTGAGAACAGTGTAGATGTTTTTTGTCCTCCGATTTCACATCACACGATGTTCTTGTCACCTCAATTAATTCACACCTAATGGACCTTTCCTGTAATGTGTCTTTAGACAGATTTGTTACTTTTCCAGTGCTTTTACACGGCCAAATTTTTTTATTGGCATAGAAGTGAATTAAAAGAACTGCAACTTCTACATTTCTGTCTTTTCTTTCACATTTTTTTAGTAGTCTTTTGTGTTTCCAGCCCTCTGTGAGCTTTACCTTTTATGGAGATGTATGGAGGGGTAAGTAAATATAAACGAGCTGAGCCTGGATTGTGCTTTGCAGTGATCAATATACACACATGAAGACAAAGAAAATCCTGAATCATTTTATTCAGTCTTTTTATTCATAAATATACATACTTTATAAATAGCTATATGTTGTATTATGATTGGCACCCTGTCCAGGGTGTACCCCGTCTTGTGCCCGATGCTCCCTGGGATAGGCTCCAGGTTCCCCCGTGACCCTGAACAAGGAGTAAGCGGTAGAAGATGGATTGAGGGATGGATGGATGTTGTATTATGATTCTTTCTCAATTTCAGGTTTGAGTTGTTGTCACAAGCAGGAGATACAGTGGTGTAAAAGTGTTTGCCCCCTTCCTCATTTCCTGTTCCTTTGCATGTTTGTCACACTTAAGTGTTTCGGAACATCAAACCAATTTAAACAATAGTCAAGGACAACACAAGTAAACACAAAATGCAATTTGTAAATGAAGGTGTTTATTATTAAAGGTGAAAAAAATCCAAACCAGCATGGCCCTGTGTGAAAAAGTGATTGCCCCCCTTGTTAAAACATACTATAACTGTGGTTGTCCACACCTGAGTTCAATTCTCTAGCCACACCCAGGCCTGATTATTGCCACACCTGTTCACAATCAAGGCATCACTTAAATAGGAGCTGCTTGACACAGTAAGGTCCACCAGAAGATCCTTAAAAGCTACACATCATGCCGAGACCCAAAAGAAATTCAGGAACAATTGAGAAAGAAAGTATTTGAGATCTATCAGTCTGAAAGGGTTATAAAGCCATTTCCAAAGCTTTGGGAATCCAGCGAACCACAGTGAGAGCCATTATCCACAAATGGCGAAGACATGGAACAGTGGTGAACCTTCCCAGGAGTGGCCGCCAAAATTACCCCAAGAGCGCAGCGACGACTCATCCAGAGGTCACAAAACCCCACAACAACGTCCAAAGAACTGCAGGCCTCACTTGCCCCAGTTAAGGTCAGCGTTCATGCCTCCACCATCAGGAAAAGACTGGGCAAAATGGCCTGCATGGCAGAGTTCCAAGGGAGAAAACCACTGCTGAGCAAAAAGAACATCAAAGCTCATCTCAATTTCTCCACAACACATCTTGATGATCCCCAAGACTTTTGGGACAACATTCTGTGGACCGATGAGACAAAAGTGGAACTCTTTGGAAAGTGTGTGTCCAAGTATATCTGGCGTAGAAGGAACACTGCATTTCATAAAAGAACATTATACCAACAGTAAAATATGGTGGTGGTAGTGTGATGGTCTGGGGCTGTTTTGCTGCTTCAGGACCTGGATAAAAGGAACTATGAATTCTGCTGTCTACCAAGAGATCCTGAAGGAGAATGTCCGACCATCTGTTCGTGTACTCAAGCTGAAACGAACTTGGGTTCTGCAGCAGGACAATGATCCTAAACACACCAGCAAGTCCACCACCGAATGGCTGAAGAAAAACAAAATGAAGTCTGAGTGGCCTAGCCAAAGTCCTGACCTGAATCCTATTGAGATGTTGTGGTATGACCTAAAAAGGCCGTTCATGCTCGAAAACCCTAATGTAACTGAATTAGGACAATTTGCAAAGATGAGTGGCCAAAATTCCTCCAGGACGCTGTAAAGCCTCATTGCACGTTATCGCAAAACACTTGGTTGCAGTTGTTGCTGCTAAGGGTGGCCCAACCAGTTATTAGGTTTAGGGGCCATCACTTTTTCACACAGGGCCATGATGGTTTGATTTTTTCACCTTGAATAATAAACACCTTCATTTACAAATTGCATTTTGTGTTTACTTGTGTTGTCCTTGACTATTGTTTAAATTGGTTTGATGTTCGAAACACTTAAGTGTGACAAACATGCAAAGGAACAGGAAATGAGGAAGGGGGCAAACACTTTTTCACACCACTGTAATTGCTCTTCCCCACATTACTTTTCAGTAAAAGGTGCGTGAGCAGGAAAAACAAAGTGTGTAGAGTGGCAGGTCAGAGACGTCTGAGATGCAAACTTGTGCCTGAGATGCAAAAATTGTTAACTTCTTAAGTAGAGAGAACGGCATGAGGAATGGCCTACAATCCCAGTCTGCCTAGCAAATAGTTGACACAGAAGTAGGAAATGAGCACATTATATGGATAATCATCTCAGATTGCTTTTAAATCACCATCTTGGATGTAGCATCTTGGATGTAGCTAGTTAGCATGCAAGCATACGTTTATATTTGGGTAAAATTATGGAAAAATGTCTTTTTAATCACCATTCAATTAAATCACCATCTTGGATGAAGCATAGCTGCGCTCTTGTTAATGTACATATTTTTATATGTATAACACTGCTTACAATGTTTAAACCATATACGCTAGGTTCAATTTGGTCACGGAGTTTCACAGTTTCGCCATTTATTTGATCTTGTAGCAAATATAAACATTCGGTTTGTCTTACTTTTGCATATCTTTTACACGAGTTTGCATATGATGTGAAGGCTGTCAATTTAGTTGCCAGGAGACCGGGGTAAAGACGTAGGGACCTCACAGTGAGCTGAATTTCAGAAGTCATGACTAGTAAAAAGAAAAAAGAAAACATAAAGACAGTGCATCATCTTCAATCTTAAACGTAGTGATGGAGAATCAGATCTTATGCAGGCTCTCGCTGCATTGAAATGGTTTCAAGAAAGGCGGCTCTCTAAGCAAACACAAACAAAACAACTAGATAGATTAAATAAACTGAGATTAATTGGTTAAAATATTCCACACATAATCCTACACTTACTGTGTCTAAATGATTATTTACCATTCTGTTACTTTTAATCAAGTCCTTACATGCGGACACACTCTAGGCCTATTACTATGTCAGCTTTCTCCTTTCCATACGATCAGCACTGACATTTTCATGAGTAAAACACACCCAAGGTTATCTTTAGGTTTCTGACGGACACATAACATTTTTTATTGATCACTTCACCTTTTGATTGAATCTGATGGATTATAAAATAGTTATTCTATAACAAGTTCCTAATCAGAAAATACTCTATAACCATGGGCTTAAAAATATTAGATAAGCTGTTTTTTTAATGGAAAAAGATCAACTCTAACACACCAAACACTGGTTTTTACTGATTTAAATATGTTTAAAAGGATTTAAAGTGTATATTTGTATCCTCAAAGAGCCTACAACATGATTGCTGAACAAACATGTTTGTGATGATTACGCTTCTTGTTATGTATTACCGCCACCTAGCGGTCAGGTCTTGGAATTGCGATTAATGGGAAGTATCGCTCCATTGCGCATGCGCTGTCACAAACCGACCGACAAAAAAAAAATAAAAAAATAAAAAGTGAAGCTCTGAATACCGCCACAAGATGGCAGATCGCACTCAGGCATTTTATTTTATTTTATTTTAGATTGTTTTATTGTATTTTTTTATTTATTTTTTTTTAATAATGAAAAGTCCTTAAAGTATAAAGTCGTCTACAGACACTAATATTAGTCCCAATTGGTGCCCAATTGTGTCTTTGTACACAGCAAAACGTCATATTGTTTCAATCAATCCTGATTTTGTGCAATAGACTGAAATTATTAAGTTGACATTTGAAGACCAAACAGAGAGGTATGCACTTTGAGAATGCGCATTCATGAATAATGTGTTTTGCTAATAAAAATATAAACTTTACAGAATAAAGAAAAAGGTAGGCTACCATTTTTTTTATCCTATTCTATCAGTAAAAGCAAAATTGGTGTTCACACAACATAACACTGAATGAATGTCAGACCAGAATTTAAAACAAATGTAAGGATGTTTCTGGTTTATGCAAACAGAAAGAACCATTTATTTCGATATCTTGTTTAAGTCTTTTAAGAGAGCATGTATCATCGTCAAATCTATCCATTAAGTTCAATGTTACTTCTTTCACTTGATTAATTATAAGAAATTGGTGCAGTAAGAACCATATCGTCTTCCAAGCAATATCATCTACAATTTCATTCCAGTATGAAGTCACATAAGGAATGTGAACGACAAGTTCTTCCTGAAACACAACTTTTGTTTTGTTTCCACCCAAAAAGTGGCATTTACCGCAATTGTATAATAAATGATCCGTGCAGCGTTTTGAGCTGAAACTTTCATAATAGGTCTCCTTTGATGCTCGACAAAAAAGTCCAAATGACACCAGAAGAAATACACAGGGATTAGACTCCATGTCTTCTATCAAGGTGTTTAGGAAGGTTGCGAAGTGGTAAAACTGTTTGAACATGCATTACCACCAAGTGTTTCCTTTTTAACATGCTACTGGCACCTGGTTCCACTTAATCTCTTTTCAGCATCCCATCATTAAGCCGCAGAAGCAGCAGAATTAATGGCTGCAGTCTAACTCAGCTTTCTCACTCTCAATTTTTCTGCACATTACTTGCCAAATTAGCCATGCTGATGTCAGCAGAATGGATAGTTTTCTCCTTTTGGAAGTTTATCACAATGTCCAAAACAAGCCATCGGATAAGAGGTAGCGTCGTGCTCTCAGTGTTTTCAGGATAGGCCTCGGATTCATCACAACCCTGACCGGAATAAAGGGCTTACTGAAGATGAATGGAGAAATTAACATGTTAATGAATGAGTTTTGTTTTCATTCGGTCCGCGGCAAACCCTGACTTTCTGCAGTCATAGACACACATGCATGTACACACATACTGTACATTTCACGAAGTGCACACTTAATGAACTGTAATCATTTATACATTATAAAGTTATTATGATCCATCCATCTCCAACTGCTTACTCCTTTTCAGGGACACGGGGAACCTGGAGCCTATACCAGGGAGCATGGGGCACAAATCAGGGTACACCCTGGACAGGGTGCCAGTCCATCACAGGGCACAATCACGTACACACTCACACACCCATTCATACACTATGGACACTGTAGACACGCCAATCAGCCTACCATGCATGTCTTTGGACTGGGGGAGGAAACGGAGAGTACCCGGAGGAAACCCCCGCAGCACGGGGAGAACATGCAAACTCCGCACACACACACATGGCCCTGTAGGGAATCGAACCCCGGACTTTGGAGGTGTGAGGCGAACGTGCTAACGTGCTTTTAATAAGTACAAGTCATATATATATATATGTGTATATATATATATATATATATATATATATATATATATATATATATATATATATATGTTATAATTTGTTTAATAAGTACAAGTTTATTTATATATATATATATATATATATATATATATATATATATATATATATATATATATATATAAACTTGTACTTATTAAGAGCAAACTGACAAAATAAAGAAACTTTGGATCAAATGAATGTAAAAAGTTTTTGTGCCTGACAATAGATCTGAACCCTACTTGCTCATTATAAATGGTGTAATATGACTACATCTGTTCTTTAACCAGTCTGAAAGATGTTAATGATGTTAATGCTTTAATATCACAGTCCTAGATCTTTGATTTCTTTCCTGCATGTGTTCTCTCTATTGCTTTATTATCTATTTTTGTACATTCTGCTATGGCAGTAATGCTTCAGGGACCAGTGCTGAATAATGTGGATGTGCTGGTCATCAGGGACATGCAGGAACAATGGGCTTCTGTAGGAATCAGGGGACTCAGTCGGTTTCTTGACTTTTTGGAATAAATAGGGTGAAATGCAGACGAAACATTTCAGCTTCCATGTTGCCTCAGGTCAGTTTAATATGCCCATTTTGTTGTTATGTGTACTCTCAGTTGGAGTGGATTACAATAGAATACTGTATTATCTGTAGCCAGTGATATATAATATTTAGTCTGACATATAATATTTAATCTAGTAGATTGTATGGTGTTGTACAGTGTATATAATTAGTCTACACAACTCTGTTAAAAGGTTTTAGTGAAATATCTCCCCCCTCCCACACACACACTTTTAATGTGATAGATCCACCAACAAACAGACATTTTTAGGAAATTTACAATAACCTGCTAGCACAAGTTTGCACACCTTTTCACTAATATTTTGTTAAAGATCCTTGTGCATGCAATACCACACTCAGTGTTCTTGGGTAAGAGTCTACCAACTTAGCACATCTTGATTAGCGATTTTATTCCAGAAAAAAAGGCTCCCAATCTATCAATTCAAAAGGAAATCTCTCTTCAGGATTTTGCTAGGAATTCGATCTGGGCTCTGACTGGACCATTGCAAAACATTAATATTCTTCTGAACCATTTCTTTTGATCGGATTTGTGCTTTGGGTCGTTATCGTGCTGGAAGATGAAATTTTTCCTCATTTTCCGCTGTCGAACAGAGGCCTGCCATTTTTATGTCAAAATAGATTGGTATTTGGAGCTACAGTACAGTATCTATGAATTCCTTTATTTTGACCTGAGCCCCAGTCCCAGCTGAACAGAAGCAGCCCCATAGCATGATGTTTCCTCCACCATGCGTCACAGTCGGTATGGTGATCTTAAGGGTTATAATCTGTCTTGTTTTGCACCAAACATATATGTTAAATTATGCCCAAAAAGTTTTACATTGGTCTCAATAGACTATAACATATTTTGTCACATGTTTAGGCAAAATTTATGTGGGCTTTGATGTTTTTATTATTTCCTGAGAAATTATTAATTATATATTATTTCCACCCTATCTCATACCCCATACATGTGATGAATATGAGAGATTTTATTCACATGCAGAGAGTAACCAGTACTTGTCAGATTTTCCTGCACCTCCTTTAATGTTACTGTAGGTCTCTTGGCAGCTTCCCTGAGACGTTTTCTTCTTGTCCTTTCAACAATGTTGGCGAGATGTCCTGTTCTCGGTAATGTCACTGTGATGGTCCATTTTCTCCACTTGATGATGATGGCCTTCACAGTGTTCCACGGTCAATTCTTTTGCACTCCTGTCAACTGCTTGGTCATAAAATATCTGGTTTAAAACACTAAGGTTTGTTTGGCCCACATGTGTCTTTTCTGCCAGTGATATAATTTGTGCTGATGACACTGATGGCATGTTGGGTAATAGTGGCCCCATACATTTTCATCCATCATTCCGCATAAACAAAACATGTACACTGAACCACTCACAGGAGGGTGGTGTGGGGTCATTTATATTCAGATTAGCTTTGTATTGCACTGCTGATGCTATGATGAGTAGGCTGACATGCACGGTATGAGATGGATGCTGTATATCATCTTGCATAGATGCATAACCAGCGTAGCCAATTATACAGTGCATCGGTCTCTTGCAAAACTCATTCCACAGTAGATGAGGACAGTCATGGACTGTCAGCATGTATCAAGTCTGGAGGTTTGTGTAGAATAAAGAAGTGTACCTTTTGATGTTTTGATAAGATTTGGTTTTTATTATAGCCTGATATATATCATTAAATCTAATAGAACTGATGTGAATCATGGGGCTGCTAAAAAATGGATTTCATAGCTGAAGCACTAGAGCAGATCAATGGCTTCTTAATCTGGCTGAACACATTCATTGATTTCAGCTAAATCTGCCATTAAAAATTCACTGCTATGCTGCTACATGCATTTCACTGAGCTGGGCTTATAAATGATTCAAATAACTCTATACATGCACACATGCAAACTAGCACTGTTGTAGGATTTCATTATAACTGAATTACAAATGCAATTTTAAGATTATAAACTGGAGCAGCACAACAAAGAAGAAGAAATGTTGCAGTGGTACTTAGTATTTACCAATGGTGCCAATATTAATGGAGGGCATTGTGTGTGAGTGTGTGTGTGTATATATATATACATACATATATACACAAACATACACACAGTGCCCTCCATTAATATTGGCACCCTTGGTAAATGTAAATATGAGCAAAGAAGGCTGTGAAAAAAATCGTCTTTGTTTTTTTTTTTTTTTTTGTTAAATTTTCTTTACAAAAAATACAAATCTTAGATATAATGTTAGATATACGTGTGCCACAGTTATTGGCACCAAATCACTTCCGTAAGGCGTCTACTAAATGCTGTAAACGTACTAAAGATTAACCATTTAAACTCCACAGAATAATATATAAAAATAATATATAAAAGTGCAGAAATCCATGCAAATTATATGAACTGAAGTCGATCAAGTCAAGGTTTACATTAGTTAGGCTTCTTACGTGTAACTTTACACTCACACAGAAACATGAGTAGGATACAAATGCCCCATGCCCCCCCTCCCCCACCCCCACACGAACTTACAGGATTTTAATCAGTACCGAATTTCTTGTGTAAGCACTCATCCTGACAATTTACGCATAAAGATTCATAAATGCTTTACGATTGTGTCATTTTATGGAAAGAAGAAAGGATCAGAAAGCATGCTGACCTCCAGGAATAAATCCTCCCTTTCTGAGACTTTGTGAAATTGCATTGTTTGTATTGAAATGTCAGTGGCTTGGAAAACACAGCGCTATGAGAATTCAGTTTGTGCAGAGTCTCTTCCAATTACACAGGACCTCACTGAAAAAAAAAGTAATGGGTAACCAAGCCAGACTTCCACTCTCTTGAACAAAACAACCCTCCTTAACTATACGGTTCAGCTAAAACTCATCAAACGGCTCTCAACCCAAAAAGGACAGAAGAAGGAGATACTAGATACATGGAGATGGTTTTACGCTTATGCTGCCAGGTGTGTAATATAAAGACATACTTACAGAGGGCCGTCTGTAAGTGTAGCCGTTTTATTTCAGATTATGTTCATTTGATCTTCTGAGATGTGATGTAAGGTGATGGCCCTCACTTCTTCTCTTTCAAAACTGCACATGATTATGATACTTATGCAACCAGGAAGGTGTAAATGACATGATTATCCCCCCCCCAATAATTATCAAATTGTTTTTCAAGATGTCTGGCGTGATATTTCCCTTGATTTCTGTTTTCCCGTCACAAAAACTTGAGCCACATCTCCAAATCTCAAAATGGCCGCACCAATGTATATACAATACATACCTGATTCATTTTATTAGCTTTGTTCCAATCGGTATTAGTGACTGGACTGTTCCTGCAACCACGATGGACAATGCAGTATTACTTCTTTCTAGTGCGGCAACTTAATAACAATAAACACAATGCAGATAAACTGCTATAACCTCTTGCTCACATTTGTTAGCCTTCACGGATCACTTGTCTCACAGTAATGGCTTAAAAAAGGCTGTAGCTTTTATAGGGATGTAGTTAGCTCAGATACAGGACATGCTTTTCATCATGATGGCTTTCAAAGTCTTTAAATATAGACTCTTTTGAGCACAAGCACTTGCAGGAGGCAAATTAAAGAAATGAGTTTGAGATTTATTCCCCAGAAGAAATATACAGATCTCCTGTTTTCTACTGCTGTGCACTTTATGGCTTATGTGTCCTAATTGTAATGTCCTACGTGTAATGTTTGCACAGTTCGGGAATTTGCAATTAAGAACTTCACTGCAGGGGAATGGTGGCTTATTTGGTAGCATGTTTAACTCACACCTTCAGGGTTGGGGGTTTGAATGCTCCCTCAGCGGGGTTTCCTCTTTGTACTCTGGTTTCCTCCCAAATCCAAAGACATGCGTTGTAGGCTGATTGGCATTTCTAAATTCTCTGTAGTGTGTTTAATGTGTACGGTTGTGCCCTGTCATGGGTGTCCCACGCCTTGTGTCCCAAGTTTCTTGGGATATATTATTATTATTATTATTATTATTATTATTATTATTATTATTATTATTATTATTATTATTATTATTATTATTATTATTATTATTATTATTATTATTATTAAATTTGCATCTGGGCTTCAATAAAAGCAAAAGGCAAAATATGACAACTTGCAGATAAACTGATCTGTGTCGAGTTTCCCCTCTATTTGATTCATCATACCCTAAAGGCTGTAGGTTACTCAGGATCTCTGACAGAAAAATCGCAGAGTGCTTATTACAAAATTATGAAATGAACTGCTGAATTAGGCGAAGAAACATTCTGTCTGTTGCAGTGCTTCATATTTTTCACACACATTGTGTCACAAAGTCATGTGCTGGATTAATACATTTTCCTTCTTCTTCTTTTTTTTTTTTTTAACCTTGAATCACTTTTAATGTCCGGTGAATTACTCTCACATTTAATTCGTTTAGTTTATCATCAATCATTTTCCCCTTCACTGCCTCATCTCGTGCATCGTCTGTCTCGTGATTTATATGCTACAGCCACCCTACTGTGTTATTTGCAGCACCGCTGCAAGTTCTCTCTCATTATCTTTCTTTATAAGCAAATTAATGATCTGTAGGAACCTGTGTGAGGCACAAACAATCTCGTCCTAGTGCTTGGTGCAATTATTTTCTTCACTATGCAAATGAAGGTCATATGCACTGAGGTGTGCTGTTTACTACTCATTTAAAGACAGAAATGCTTTCATTATGTTTATTTTTTTTAATAGGATATTTAAGATACAATAAGGTTATTTTCTTTTCAGTTAAAGCATAGTGTTGTTTATGTTTATAAATCGCATGTTGAGACACAGCCCAAGGCATAATTGATCAGTTCTGCACATGGTTGGATATTATCAGTGTGAATATACAATAAAAGTGTTTTAAACATTTCTCAAAGCATTTGATTGTTGCTTCCTACACTGAAAGTCCTCCCTCTAGTGGACATGCGATGCATGACACTTCGGTATGGTTAAACACTGCAATGTTAAGAAAGAAAGAAAACCTATATTCGTTGCATATACATTGCAGTACTGTGAAATTATTTTCTTTGCATATCAGACGTTCTAGGGGAGTTGGGGTGAGAGCCAGGGTCAGCCATGATACTGTGCCACCGGAGCAAACAGGATTAAGGGCCTTGTTTAAGAGCCCAAAAATAGCAGCTTGCCAGTGCTGGAGTTGGATTCCGGAGCCTTATCCACTGAGCCAACATGTTATTAATTGTAATGTCAGTAATACTCCAAGTATACATATTTACAGTACACTTAACAGCTGACATTTAACAAGACAAAGTCTATTTTTTTGAGTTTAGGAAAGGAATATAATTCTCAGGGTGCGCTGTTAAAGGAAAACAATCAATGACAGGGTGGTGTCATGTGGGGTTACTGTTACACTGCAAAGTTTTATATTCCTATTACGCTACCAAAAACTAAATGCCAGATCTATTAGTATCAGTTGTCCTTTCGACCCTTTTTTATGGATCTGAGACCTGGACAATCTATGCCCACACTCGGCTCCACTTCAAGGATGTGGTCAAAAGAAATCTCAGGAGTCAAAGCATACCAACAGATACATGGTACCAACAAGCCCAAATGAGATCTTCTTGGAGACAAGCCATACGGACGTCAAAGTCGGACATGACTGACAGCCGAGAGAGTGAGTGTGAGAAAGAGAGAGAGAGAGAGAGAGAGAGAGAGAGACAACAGGGATGTTGCTATCGGTGTGAAAGATAGACAGTTGACCCACAAAAACCAAAAACCACAAAAACCAAAAATCCAATAAGATTATGATAATTGTATACATAATATAATAAAGAATACGAGACTGATGCTTAGAACAATATTCTGTCAGCAGGCCCAGAATTCCTTGTTATATCCTTATGCTGTGCCCAGAAAATTATATACCTGGAGTCTATCCCAGGGAGTATCGGGCACAAGGCGGGGTACACCCTAGACAGGGTGCCAGTCCATCTCAGGGCACAATCACACACACACTCACACACCCATTCATACACTATGGACACTTTAGACATGCCCATCAGCCTACCATGCGTGTCTTTGGACTTGGGGAGGAAACCGGCGTACCCGGAGGAAACCCCCGCAGCACGGGGAGAACATGCAAACTCCGCACACACACACACGGCCCCGGCGGGACTCGAACCCCGGATACTAGTAAACAATCAAACAAATAAATAAATATTGAAGAAATAGACAATGTTTCTAACACAGGGCTGGTGAATTCTCCAATCTGGTCAGAAGGTACATTGATGAATTTTTTATAACAGCAGCTGTGACAGGAGTATTTATATTCATTCACTTGTTCTGACCTGTTATCGTTTCTATAGTAACCAGTTACATAGAATTACATATGCAGAGCTCTATATAATCAAAACCTAATGTTTACATGGATTAAAAAAAAAAAAAACATGTTGTTTGTTTAACTAAGAATAATGTTGAAGAATTGATATGGTGAAACATCTAGAAACATCAATTATTACGGAAGGAGTCTCCAGTGTCAGCGCTTTGTAAGTCAGCACCATTACGGTTACCGTTACAACAAAGTATTTCAGAATGGAGTTGTTTACACTTTATGGTTTCTTAGTCACATGACAAGCTACCTTTATTTATTTATTTATTTATTTATTTATTTATGTATTTTTTCTGCGTTAACTCTAAAAGAGAGAAAAATGAGGCAGGAATCTCCCAGTTATTCCCCAACACAAAATGTAGGAATAGATAAAGATGGTCTTAGATGTGTCATTCTTTAATGAATAAAAATTAAATTGTTGGGACAAACACTTTGTGACATGCTGTTACAAGTATTTGTTTATTTTTAAATACAGTAATGGCAGTTTTTCTTTGTTGTTAGAAATAAGATGTATGGATGAACATCCAGCAATATAAATAGGTGAATCTCCTCAGGATTTGTAAGTTAATTACGTGTGTATACGTGTTGCTAGATCCTGGAGAAAGAAAACGAATTGGGAGAGAATGTTGTGTACTTCACTTAACGCAAGGTCAGTCGAAACAAACCGTTTCAAGGGGCTTGTATGAGAACAGCCATTTCGGGCATCAGCTCATTAAGTTTAATTCCCTGCTTGCAGCTGTAATTTTGAACAAATTGTTTGTTCCCTGTACAGTGGTTTAAGTGGTCGTCTTCTGCCCCTCAAAAGCTATAAATTGTAGCATAGCTAAAGTCAAGGGGAGCATTAAGGCAAATCCTCTCTATCTATTTCTGGAGGGTCCAAGGTGAGCTGTAATGTTGTTTTTCAGCCAAATTATAAATGATAAATCAGGGAAGACTCGTCCATGTTACAGCTATGAAAAATCAAATGGAAGGAAAGTAGATCTTTTAATAGAATGGAAATAAATATTTATTGAATATTTGAAGACACTTCATATGAGACGAGGCTTCGTTCGGAATTTAAGTCACTTCTCGATTTTACCTGATGATCAATTTCAGTTTTTCTTGTCTGACCACAGCACACAATTCCCACTGTAGTTTAGATGTAGCTTGAATTCTTTAGGCTTGTCAACATTTTGGAAAGAAGTTGCAGAATTTCTCCAATTGTGTTAAACCAGCCCAGGACATTACACCTCCCCACCAGCAGAGGTCTCTCTCGCCTGAGTTCTAGCTCACTACTTCTAGGACAACTTCCAGTTTTTCGAATATACTGAAAATCTAAATGTATATGTAGGTATATACCCTATGTGGCCAAAAGTATGTGGACACCTGACCATCATGTCCGTTTGCGGTTTTTCACAAAGTATTGCCATAAGTTTGGACGCACATAATTTTCTAGCATGACAATGCCCCTGTGCACAAAGCGACCTACGTGAAGCAATAAACTCAATGAAATAATTCATAATCGATTTTACGAAATCATTCTCACACTTTCGAAGTTGTATGTATTATGAAATGAGGTTTTCTCGGCACCCTGACGATTGAGCCATTAGCCCAGACAAGCAAATCTCCAGTTAATGTAAACTACAGCACCGAGTGTGTGGGAAGAATATCTGCTGTAGGTGTGGGGCATAATAGTAGCACAGTGTGTATAAATATTGATGTTCAAACCTGAGGAGGTTCAAACCTGAAGTTTTCACATGCTGCTTCCTTCAGCTGACAGTCGATAAGTTAACAGCATGTGTGCATTTGATCAGCAGGTTTAACCTATAGCGTTGCCTTTTACTGCCTAAAATCCTTATCAATTTGGCTGAAATCCTAAAATGCTCTCAGCTTCTGACTGAATACGAATAGTATATTGGTGTGTATTTGTGAATATATTATGATAATTAGGATCTATGGCGATTCTCCGTGCCATGGACTGCATTCACAATAATTAATTAGCATACACTTGGTATTTGAAGAATATGTCAGTTAACAGATACTCTCCATCTCTCCATATCAGCAGATATACTTATGCAGATATACTTAATCAATATTTTTGGTATCGTATGTGAACTCTTAAATGTTAATCTATTCTAACTGATATGTTATATGTTATAGTGCTATACATGCGTTATAAATACACTGGTTCTTATTCACCCATTCACACACAGACTCACACACCAATGGTAGCAGAGCTGCCATGCAAGGCACTAACTTACCATCAGGAGCAACTTGGGGTTCAGTGTCTTGCCCAATGACACTTCGGCAGGAATCGAACCGCCAACCCTACGATTAGCGGACAACCCGCTCTACCACCTGCGCCACAGTCGCCCCATAAATGATTAAACTATATTTTTAAATTATTTTACGTTATGTTACATTACAAAACTATTTTCCTGTTCTACTGACCAAATTTATAATCACCTCTATAATCAACTCTTTCATCTTTCTGGAGTTTTTAAAAAACAAACAAACAAACAAACAAGTTATAATTATGGATTTATTTTTATATGCCTAATTGTGTCTTATGCTAATTCTGATTGGTCAGAAGATGTCGATTCATTTTCTATCACATCCGCTATGAAAGTAGTGCTGCTGCATGAGAAAGCACAGGTTTTAATGCACTTGTTTTAAGAGGCTGTTTCTATGACAATAATCTACAGGGACGTGTATGGAAGATGCACCACATGAACACATAAACGTGTGTACTTATATTAATAATATTATTGTTACTCGATAATATAACAAGCTGGATGATTTTTCTCTTAATAACTTCAAGCAGGAAAAGAGAAAGGCTGGTGAAGGAACCATATAGCAGTTTATAGCTGCTATAACGTAAGTGATAATAGGAACTAGCTTGTTTTATATATGTGCAAACATTAAATGTAACAAACAATGGATAAAAAGTTCAATTACAGCAATTACCCAAGTGTTTTATTGCTTAATTATTTTCTCTTCACTTACCCAACATTGCCTTTTGTATTACTTTTTGGGTTTTGTTTTCATTTGTATTTGTTTTTTTATACACATAAGTTCAAAAATGCTCTTTATTCTTTTTAATTAATTGTCTTTCATTCTCTTAAACTTATTACTGATTCTTTACTTCGGTCTTTTTGTCCCCATCTAGACCTTTCTAGCAATTTTACATACTAGCATTTGTGTCTTGTCTTTAAGGTTATGAATCTTTGCAGCTTCACTGCGTGCTTTGTACTGCTCTGCCTTCAGTTCACACCTTTTGTGTAAGTCATTCTGGCTAAGAGTGTTTGCTAAATGACTAACAGTAAATGATTCTGTTAAACCTGACTGCCTTTACTACGGATGGTGACCGTGATTTGTTCAATAAGCCTAAATAAACAGACAATGTTATTACATCCACCTGCCTTCTGGGATTCGAATATTACAGTAGTACAGTTATGATCTCTGTTGTATTTCAGTGCACGTTTACTGTGCTGTATATCTTGTCCATGCCACGTGACTTTTCATTGGCTATCGAGTCCCGCTCTTGTTTCTTACTTCATGACACTTCTAAAACAAAAACTGGCCTGACTTAGTCCAAGTCATAAATAAAAAAATACAAAGAAACGGTAAAATAACAATCCACTGGTCTGTCTAACTATTACAGTAGATAAACAGATTAAAAAAGCATGATGTCAGCATAGCTCTCCCCTTCAGTCAGCTCTAATCAGGTCAAACTGGTGAAGGAGCTCATTGTATTTAATGAAAGATCACCCTTGCGATGAGAACAACCTGCAAGAAGTCATTAGATATGAACTGTATCTATATATCACTTCCATTTTACACATGAAATAAAGCTCAAGGACAGAAAGAAATGAATAGTTTATTACAACCTGTCCTTGGTGAGAACAGAGACAAGTACTGTATGATAGAACTGTATCAAAGAGCAGCGAGTAGAGTTTGGAACATCTAATCAATAATGGATACAACAAAGCAGTCAGAATGAATTCGTTTTCGATGTGAGCTGAAGATCTGCAGTGGCAGGACGTGAAGTGAACATCAGCAACACGCAGTTGGCAGGGAGAGTGTAACGGAAAACTTTCATCTGGCTTTACATTTAAGGCATCCGGCAGACACCATTATCCAAAGTTACTTACAAATGACTGGGGATGAAGGGCCTTGTTCAAGGGCCCAGCATCGACAGCTGCTGGGTTTTGAACTCACGACCTTCTGAGCAGACGTCCAACATCGTAACCACTGAACTACCATATCCCCGATTTCTCAATCATGTTTCGAAAAGGAGTTGAGGAAGTGGATTAAAGATGCTCAATAATCATTACTTGGAATTATAAGGATCCATCCATCCATCCATCAGTATAAAGGGAAAAGGAGGAGAAGAAAAGGAAAAAAAAAAAAAAAAAAAAAAAAAAAAAAAAAAAAAAAAAAAAGGAAAAAAAAAAAAAAAAAAAAAGGAAAAAAAAAAAAGAGGGGAAAAAAAAAAAAAAAAAAAAAAAAAAAAAAAAAAAAAAAAGAAAAAAGGAAAAGGGAGAAAAGAAAAGGGGGAAAAAGAGGGGGAAGGGGGGAAAAAAAGAGGAAAAGAGAGAAAAAGAAAAAAAAAGGTAATAAAATAAAAAAAAAATAAGGGAATTTAAGGAAAAAAGGAGGATAAAGGGAAAAAAAAAAAAAAAAAAAAAAAAAAAAAAAAAGAAAAAAAAAAGGAAAAAAAAAAAAAAAAAAATAATAAAAATTAAAGATATATAGATAGAAGAAGTGGTGGGGTTTAGGAGAATAGGGGTGTGGGAGGAAAAAAAATGGGTAAATAAAAAAAAAAAAAAAAAAAAAAAGAAAAAAAAAAAAAAAAAAAAAAGAAAATAAAAAGAAAAAAAAAAAAAAAAAAAAAAAAAAAAAAAAATAAAATTTAAAAAAAAAAAAAAAAAAAAAAAAAAAAAAAAAAAAAAAAAAAAAATATTATAATTTAAAAATAAAATATAAAAAAAAAATAATGTAATAAATATAAAATATAAAAAAAAAAAAAAATTAAAAAAAAAAAAAAAAAAAAAAAAAAAAAATAAAAAAAAAAAAATAAAAAAAGAGGGGGGATAAGAAAAGGGGGTTGAGAAGAGGGGGGGGGGAGAAAAGAGAAGAATGAAAAAAAAAAAAAAAGGTTTTTTTTTTTAAAATTTATTAAAAAGACAATTTTACCCAGTCTTTTTCTAATGTTGAGGGAATGAGGTGGTGTAGGAGGAAAAAGAAGAAAGAAGAGAGGAAAGGAGAGGGGGGGGGGGGGGTGGTGGGTGGGGGGGGAGGGGGGGGATAAAAATTAGGGGAAATTGTGGGTGGAGAGTTTTGGGGGGGGGGGGAAAAGGGGGGGGAGAAAAAAGGGACCACCATTGCGGGTATTGGGTAAAAGGGGGAAAAGGGGGCGGCGGGGGGGGGAGCGGGGAGCGAAAAAGGCAAAAAAACGCCTTTCACCCCCACCACCCCCTAACTCCTTTTTTTTTTTTTTTTTCCTTCTTTTTTTTGTTTGTGGGGGGGGGGGATGAATGGGTGGAACTTGGGGGGGGGGGGGGGGGCAAAGCGCCCCAAAAACTGGTGTGGTGGAGTGGGAAAGGGGGGGGGAAAAAAGGGGGGGGGGGGGGGGGGTGGGGGAGGGGGAGGGGGGGGGGAAAGGAGAGGGATAGTATATGTTTAAAAGGGGGGGGGGATGGGGGGATAGTGAGGGGGGGGGGGGGGGGGTTTTTTTTTTTATTAATAATAATCAATTTTTGTGTTTTGTGTTTTGTGTTGTGTTATTTAAAATTGGTGTTTTTTATTGATAAAAATTTGTTGTGAAAAAGAGAAAGAGGGGAAGGGGAAAGAGGAAGGGGAAAATTTCACACCACTGTATCTTCTACTGCTTACTCCTTTTCAGGGTCATGGAGAACCTGGAGTCTATCCCAGGTAGCATTAGGCACAAGGCGGGGTACACCCTGGATAGGGTGCCAGTCTATCGCAGGGCACAAGCACATACACACTCACACGCATTCATACGCAAGGACACTTTAGACACGCTAATCAGCCTACCATGCATGTCTTTGGACTGGGGGAGGAAACCGGAGTACCCGGAGGAAACCCCCGCAGCACGGGGAGAACGTGCAAACTCAGCACACACACGCCCCGGGCGGAAATTATAAGGATCCTTAATCTTTAATTGTTAAATTGAATCCATCACCGAATGCGCACTGAATGCACAACTTGAGTGATGGCAATTCTAATGTTGACATTTCTCGACTATTTTCGTCTTGCTAGACTGTATCAATTAAACAAACACGTCATCTATCATCTGTGTCACCGTGCTGGCTTTGTTGACATCGAGATGAGAATAACCTGTGGTAGTAGGAACAGAAACAGGCTCAGTGTGAATGAACACATTCAACACTGCAATGAAGAGCAGACCATGGAGGACCTCAGTATTTAAAGACTCTGAAATGCTCTCAGTAGTTGCTGCTGATTTCCTGAATTCAGGGAACTAACCCATCCTTGATGAAGAGCATTGATAGCCTGCCATGTGACAGTAAGAATGCAATGCAGGAGTGCAGTTCAGCAGCAGCAGTGAATGTGTTGCAGGCGGGAATTAAGGCTGTCTTAGCAAAACTGAAGCTGGATCTCAGATATAGCTGATCAAATGCCTAACCCATTTTTGTCATGTAGATAGATGCCCAAGAATATTACTGGGATGGCATAGGCATAGACTTTCTCCCCTTAAGTGTGCCACGCTGCCTTGTGAAAGTTTGAAAACAGTTTGAAAAGATGCAGCTGGCTGGATTCATGTGCTGTAGAGGAAGCATGTGTTAGCCTTTACCCTCGCCAGTTGGTAGCTGTCATATGATAGTATGATAGCAGATACAGTTGAGATCGCAAGTTTAAATTCGCCTTGCAGAATCTGCAAAATGTGAATAACTTCAAAAAAAAAAAGATGAATCATAAAAATTGTGCTTTATTTTTTATTTAGTTCTACCCTGAATGCGCTATTTCACATAACAGATGTTTACATATGATCCACAAGACACAATAACATCTGAATTTACACAAATGAACCAGTTCAAAAGTTTACACACGCTCGATTATTAATACCGCACGTCGTTACCTGGATGATCCACGACTGTGCTTATGTTCTGTGAGAGTTCTTCACGAGTCCCTTGTTTGTCCTGAGCAGTTAAACTGCCCGCTCTTCCTCAGAAAAATCCTCCAGGTCCTGCACATTCTTTACTCTACCAGCATCTTTTGCATATTTGAACTCTTTCCAATACGATGTTGAGATCTATCTTTTCACACTGAGGCCGTCTGAGGGACTCGTACACGACTATTACAAAAGGTGCAAACGTTCACTGATACTCGAGAAGGCGACACGATACATTAAGAGCCAGGTTGAGGGCTGTAAACTTTTGAGCAGGGCGATTGGTTTAAATGATACTTTTTTTCATTCAGTATGGAGATCAGAAGCTATATAAGATATTTACGTTATATGTTTCCCAGAAGACAAAATAATAAACGTATTACCTCAGCCGTAGCTGGCTGGTGGGAGGGATCTAGCAAGTGACTAAACTGGAGGGGAAATAAGGAAAAAGCCAAGAAACACGAAAGGCAGAATCCAACCCAATCCTAAATCTCTTCTTGACATTGTACTCATTTTGCGGACACGTTTGTCCAAAGCGACTTACATTTGGAACAGGAACAAACTGATCCGTTTTTATGGATTAAAAGTATTTGTATGCCACCACAGCGGCAATTAGCCAGTGCTGGTCGTATAACCCGTGACCTTCCAATTAACAGTCTGATAGCTTATCCGCTAAGCTACCGCTGCCCCGACTGCTTAAAACAACTGCTAAACTCTATGCTGTGAAATGCAGGTGGAAAATCAAGGCTCAACAGCAGCATATCATCACCCTCGAAATGAAAGCTAGAGCCCACATAACACACATACAGCGCAGCTCATTATATGTACCTTTTATCCACATCATTATCACACCATTACTCTGCACACATGTTGCGCAATGTCAAATAACATGTTTTGCACAGCAATTGCACGGCATTGATGTTCATAAATGGTCAACAAAGTCTACAGACATCAAAATGAACTCTAGTCCATTAGTGGTTTAATTATAGTTTACTATGAGCATTAGAAACAGGAACAGGCAGTGCATTGTCCCATTTCAAACAGTGTTTTTATTTAATATATTTCCCCATCCCTTCGGAAATTATTTCCTGGCTACGCCACAGGGGCGCAGGAGAACAGATTTTTTTTGAGCAGGGTTCACGTTGTTTTATTTTATTTTATTTTTTGCTGACCTCCTAATAAATCAGCATTTGATGTCTATATATGATGAACCTGCATTTATGAAAGTCACACTAGATTTTATCTGACGTTTTAATGCGAGAGAGAACGTGCACGGATGACTAACTCAATAAAGAGTTGAGATCAATCCCGTCTACCTGCAGATATAATTTGTGTGGATGTGCTTCGAAAAGCTCTCGAACTGAGTAAACTCAGAAAGCAATCACAGCTCTCCTGTCCGTACTCCCTAGCAATCAGGTTTTATGATTGTTATAGCAGGGACGTGCACATGCTGTAATGGGATTTGAGAGGATCACAAAGAGATGCTGAACAGACCTAAGCTTCTATTAAAATAATATGAATTGTTCATTTCAGACGGCGAGAGTGCATGGATTTTTATACAGGCAGTGAGTACAAAAATTACAAGCTGTATAAACATGGCACTCCAGGACTATGTAATCATTTAGATATGGAGATTGAGGAGCTGCGTGAAACACTGATTTATTTTGGAATCTAACTTCGAGCAAGACATCAACACAGTGAAGCATTTGAAGACTCCTTTGAAATATTTTTTTATTTAATTTTCTCACTAATAGTCAGCAGGCTTTGTTTTCCATGTATATCAGTCGACTACCGTTCTCAAATACGTGCGATCATACCAACATCCCATAACATATAAAACTATGCATACGGTGAACATGAAATGACACAGATTTAGACGTATTTCTCAATGAATAAACAAAGCGAAGCAGATAGCAAAACATTGCATTCGACAGATACTACAGCATCTTCCTACAAGATAATAAACGGCGCATTAGGTAAGATTAGATTAGCTAGATTTTCCTCCCAGGCTTAAGTCTCTAGAGATTAGGTGGGTTTGGCAGTTTAAATGATTACTGCCCATGTATACGAAGCTCCAGCCCTGGGATCTATGGTGGCCTGCAGAGTGTCTATAAAATGACTGACAGGAGGTGCATCCAAACACAAACAGGCATTCTGGACCGGAAGTTAGTTTCCCAACCGACTAATTAAACATATTTTCCAAGGCCACAGCTTAATCCAATGTTTTTGAAGCTTTGTTAAAATTATATTCTACATATCTTCCATGTTCTTTGTACAAGTAAGGATTAAAAAAACAACTATTGAAAAGGAGTAAGCAGTAGAGGATGGATGGATAGATGGGTGGAACTATTGCATCTTTAACCCAATAACATATATATTTTTTAATAGATTTTAAAAGTATCTTTAACACCGTCTTTACATCTTAAACATAAAGCTCAGGATGAAGAGGTCATCAGTACACCAGAGCAACCAACATAAAGAGAGTTAAATAAAATGGTCCATGATTGGGGCCCATGAATAATCCAATCAGGGATGGCTTAATACATATTTCTGTATCAGTATCAGTATTGGCATCGACAAATGCCTAAAAAAAAACATGTACTCATACTCTGTCTGAAAAGCAGAGCCTAATCCAACAACAAATGGCACGAGATGGTAATATACCCAGTATTTAGTATATAGCCAATCGACCTACTGGGTGTGGAAGGACATCGGAGAGCCCAGATGGAACCCACGTACATTTTATAACCATTGCTTCAACTCAAGTCTTTCTCTCTTAATGCATACACATTCACATGGGGAAGTGAAAAGTACTATGTTGTTAACACTAGAAGCTATTTTAAACGCAACATTTTCACCTTTCCCATCTGGTACCTCAATCATAATCACACAAGTGTAGTGTTTATATGACAGAAGAGGAGTTATGCCGTTCATATCCCACTGCCTCCATCTTGTACGCTCTCTATTTACCAAGGTTACATCATTCTTAGAAAGGGTCCTGCTAGTACAAATCATATGAGTGCACGCCTTTATCCACTGGTACAACTCAATTATCAGTGCCTACGAATGTAAATAAAGCACCATAATGTGACCTTGTGCCATTTTATGGCCACTGTGAGAAAAACCATGATGGCCATAAATTTTAGTTGATAGCTTTCAGAGCCAAGGTTAAATTTACTGAGACATTCATCTCACTATAAAACAGAACAGCACACTCAAAATGGGTATTAGTAATATTTTCCAGTAGATCCCCATACAGTCAAAATTAGATATGGTGTAAGACAGACAGTGGCTTGCATGGGGTGGGTATAGAGCCTTTCTACAATTTTAGTGTTATTATCTGGACTTGAAATGAACTGCAAAGTGACATAAAATCCATTATTAAAAACAGAAAGAATATGGCACAAGTATGACTCTGCTTAGAAGAAGCTGTCCACTAAAAGGTCAGTGATTAAGGAGGGCATTAATCAGAGAAGCAAGGAAAAGAGGTAACTCTGACAGAGCTGGAGAGAAACCTGTTTGAAGTGTTGAATTGCTCCTACAATAGAGGCAGATCTTTTCCTAAGTTTGCCAAAAAACATGTTGGAAACAGGTTCTCTGGTCTGATTTTTGGCTTTGGCACACTTGGCAGTATCCAGTGCTGCTCACCATCCTGAGAACTGGTCACTAGTCCTTCCAGTGAAGCATGGTGGTGGTAGCATCATGTTAAACTTTCACAATTTATAAGGTAGTTTGAACACCGTGACGTAAAGGCAGTCAAAATCCCCCCCCTCAATATTATGAACTATTTTGTATAGATTCATGACACATAATACCAGTTTCCGTTCCATCCGTTTTCAAGAAGGTGAATACTTATTTAAGTCTCTGCACTGCGATGCATATTTACCTTTCGAATATTATGAACATCTTTCACTTTTGTATAATATCAAATGTATTATTGTTTGGTTTCCTAACAGTATGTGTTAATGATTTTATCACGCAGTGCTGTTGAATTCTCGAATCTGATTGGTATTCGTTTTCAACAACAACAGCCGCTCTGACACCTGCCCATTATCCTAATAAAAGTAAAAGAAGAATATTATTCTAACATGGTCTCACACTTGCAAATTTATACAACATGATAGGTTCTGGTTAAGGTTGAGTGGCAGAGGTTACGGCTAAGTAGAATTTTCTCACAGCCGTAACTGGAACAACTTGAAATGAAACCAAATCTGTATGTGTCACATTGTTCAAATTTGTTAATTAATTGGAAGACAGACATACTGGCTGCATACAGAGGTAAAAAGTTATAAGAAATTTGAATATAGTGAGATATGTTTTGGGTAAAAAAAACCTAGACTTTGGGGACAATGTGCACTGGAGGTTTGCCCATGTAGCATAGGTACATTTTAATGACAGAATCCTTGCAAAAGGAAATTCCAGTGTACATGAGGGACGTCTGGGAATTTCAAAATGCCAGGTCAGAGCACAAGAGACCAATTCTCATAGATCCCTCATGTAACTTGTCTAGAATTCATTTTAGCAAAGTCACTGGGATCAAAATTGACCTACCCAACATAAGCAATCCTCTGAAGCAGCACAGAATCCCAGAGCAGCACAGATTCCCATGTGATATGACTTAAAATGCTGAGGCAGCTCTTTGCCAGTTAGCCGCTGTTCTTTTACTACGTTGCAGCATACAGAGATCTTCTGCTACTAAGTTTTAATAGTTTTCATCCAGATAAGCATGAACTGAGACAAGGTCCTGTACTCTAGTTTAGTGTATAAAGCATCTGGTAGAACCTGCCCAAAGCTCCTCACCGTCCCGGGATATATGAGAATTTATTAACAATTTCATGATATCGTTTCCACTCATGTATATTTATTACACCAGCCTTCATCTGCATTTGTTTTCAGGTAGAAACGTCCTGTATATCCGGTCTCATGTACAGTATCTGTACGAGCTGCTTTAAAACGTTCCGGTTGCTTGGTCTGCGAACAGAACTTATAACAGGACAGGAGATGAGATGATGACAGAAGCTACAAAACATAACAGCTTTCATCTCTGCTGTTATAGCATCACCTTTATCCATTAGCCTAGTGATGGAGAACTCTACTGCATCTATTGTTCAGCACAATTTCAAAGCAGATGCAGTCGATTAATTGGTCCGTTGGTGCTGTCCGGGACACATCAGAGAGCTTTTGTGTTCACACTACAAATGTTCTGTGGTCCCAGAACCACCTCTGAAGATGGTTTGGGTGATCAGATATACAGTGCGTCTCGGAGACTCTGTTCAGACCTGTACTTTGGCCTCCCCACTTATGATCGGATCACCCAGGAAGCATGTATATACCAGGTGTGAAAAGCACTACACAGATACAAACTGAATTGAATTGAATAAAAATATACAAATATGCAAATATACAAAGGTATGAATCAAATATTATTATTATAACGATTTATAAGAAATGATATTAATGATAACGAGTCTTTATTGATCACATGGTGCAGTGGTGGCTTGGTGGTTAAGGCTCTGGATTACTCATCGGAAGGTTGGGGTTTCTAGATCCAGCACTGCCAAGCTGTCAGCTGTTTGGCTCTTGAGCAAGGCCCTTAACCCTCTCTGCTCCAGGGGGCGCTGTATCATGTCTGACCCTGCGCTCTGACCCCAGCTTCCTGACATGATGGGGTATGCGAAGAAAAGAATTTCACTGTGCATATGTACATGTGCTCAATAAAGACTCATTATCATTATCATTATTCACTAGAAATTCGTTTCTTCGCACACCCCAGCATGTCAGGAAGCTGGGGTCAGAGCGCAGGGTCAGCCAAAGAAATGATAACGAGCGGGAAAAGAATGTTTACCACCCAGAACAATGAGGGAAAAAAAGCGATATCTTAAACTATTTTAGACCTGAGTGTACTATTTCTGTCAAATGCAGTTTGCCTCTCAATGATGTGTGATCAAGGAACATTTTGCATATAATACCTACATTACGAAACAAATTTCCTTAATGGTCACACATACCCGCGTTCATTTCGAAGGGATTGAAAATGTGAATTTGGATACACTCCAGAGCATATTGATAGGCTATAATTAAAATGCAATTTGTCCAACGAATAATACACCTCCTGTGGGTGGCATCTGAAGCACATGGAATTCCCAATGATCACGAATGCATTAGTCTGGGGGAAAGAAGCACGCAGAGGCACACGGTTATATTATTCCCATGTGCTGTAAATTGCACTAGGCACTCAGCTACCTTATAGACCTCTTCAAAGCATTTCCATCAGACCTAGAAATAAGCGTTCATATATCATTATATCAAAAAAGTGTTTCAAATGCAAAACGCCTTACGATGCAACTAGAAACATCTGAGGCGAGATAAATAAACTGGAGCACTCTAGAAGTAATCTAATGGCGAGTACAGAACAAGGATGTAAAGAGCAATACAATTCACAACACAGCACTGTTAAATTCTCAATTCTGATTGGTCAGAAGGTGTTGATTAACTTCCTGTAACAGCAGCTTGGCGAGTAGTTCCAGCTACAAGACAAACCACAGGACTATAATAATGTTCGCGTTCGAATACGTTATTGTTTCTTTACTAATACCAACAACTTGCACAGGGAATTGTATGGAGTAGTGTTTCTCAACCAGCGAATTTGCAGACCCCTTGTAGTCTGTGGCATAATAACAGCTTTTAAAATAAGCATAAGGAGTATTTTTGTTAAATATTTCAAAAACTATACTTTAAATGCAGCTCTTAAGCCCATTACATGTCAGAAAATCCTCTGTAAGGATCAGTCAGTATATGCCAGGGTTCCACGGCTAAAAAAAAAAAGGTTGAGAATTATTGGTATGGAGGACACTTCATATAAACAAAGAATAATAATAAAAAATGTGTAATTGTTTATATGGTGAAGGTTGCTGTGCTGTAAAGAGACATTTATTTATTTATTTATTTTTATATTTATTTAGCGTTTTAAAAGGAGTAAAATGAATAAAATGAAGATTTTACACACAAACCATGGGAGTAGTTTTTTCATCATCAACAAGCTTCAACACTTAAAATAGTCTTGAGAAATAACTCATAATGATGTTTCATATGTTTAGGAATGATAATTAGTTGAATGTTTCTGTTCATATCAAACTGCATATTAATGTTATCAGATCACGAAGCTGAACTGAGGACTGGGAGACTGCGAGAGTGTGTCTTCTTCTGTGGGAACGGTTCCAGATTACTACCATGTACAGAAAGTAAGATAAAGGTTGTATGCCTGGCTCAAAGCAAAGTAACCCAGCTCCACTTGAATTTACACTTGAATGAGACTCATGAAATGGTTCGATTGTCCAGGCTGTACCCTTGTAAAGTGGTGTGCTGTAAAGTGCTTGAACTTATGCTGTATTTCCTTGGATGATGTAGAAAGTAGAGTTTTTAAAAGGATGCTGCTGTCCATCTAAACTTTAATAAATCTCCAAAGATCCTGTATTCGCCAGCTTGCACAGTTTTATCAGTAAATTTGGTGAATGAATCATTTTTAAACATGGGTAAAAAGAAGTTTGGGGCGATGGACTGACGTCTTATCCACCTCTGTTGAAGTCTTCATTCTGGTTGGTCAGAAGGTGTTGGTTCATTTTCTAGAACAGCAGCTCTGAGAGTAGTGCTGTCCTTCCATAAATGTTAGATATGTTTCCCTATAGAAAACGTCATCATATTGATTTTTCAATTGTTAAATAATACTAAATTTTTAATCTGATTATTATTATTATCTTTTAAATTAAGAGAGGGCTTGACAATTAAGGCTCTGGGTTACTGATCGGAAGGTCGGGGGATCAAGCCCCAGCGCTGCTAAGATGTCACTGTTGGGCCCTTGAGCAAGGCCCTTAACCCTCTCTGCTCCACAGGCGCCATATCATGGAGGGCCTTGTGCTCTGACCCCAACCTCCTAACATGCTGGGGTATGTGAAGGAAAAAGAATTTCACTGTGTTGTACTGTATATGTGACCAATAAAGACTCATCATTATGTGAAACATCTAACAGTTCCCGTGAAAGAGCTGTTACTATAGAAACGGTAATGTTTTAGAACGAGTGTGTTAATATAAAGCTGTGATTGGCTACTGGAATACACCAGAATGATTCCCAACTCTTGATCTCCACAGTATCTCCCTCTAGGCTTTGCTGAGCCAATTTCCACCAAATATCTGCCTGGTTTTCTGTAAGAAACACTTCAAACAATTTGTTTACTTCTTTTATTTTGGTCTTTCTCACATTCTTTTAGTATTGTAGAAATGAAATATTTCCTTACGACTGACCCACAGATGAAATGTGGAGTGTAATTTAGTTCCTGTCCATCACAGCATGAGGTGAAGTTCAGTGGTTTGGTCACTTGCTTCTTATCAAGTTTTCCAGACAATTTCAGCAGAATAAGGAGATGAAATGAGGTATAAATGCAAATAAGAAAGTGCACAATACTGCACCAGCTCCAGGGAAAATACCACGGCGGTGCAAAAATGTTGTGCTTTGATCATCATAAATATTTCTCTGCTGTCATTATCATTCGGGTCTCAGCTTCCAGGAACGGCGAAGACGTCAGATCAAACCACGACGGCGAGTCGGTGTGCTAGAGGTTCTGTTTAAAACGGTTCTGCTTAAAACTGAGTGTTGGTTCTTGAGTTTGCAAATTCCATCATAAGCATTTCAAATATTTTAAAAGAGAGAGAGAGATAAAGAGAGAGAGAGAGAGAGAGAGAGAGAGAGAGATTTTGTACAAAAAGATTTTGTAGAGTGCGTAAGTGTTGTGTAATGAAAGAAGGGGTAAGTATAACAAATATCAATAGATTGCCAATATAGCATAGTCTAGCCCATAAAATAAGACAATTAAAAAGTAGAAAAGTCCTCAAATCAAAAGTAATCAGTGTACAAAAACAGTTTTCATGTAATGAACTAACTATTATATTAGATTTTTGGGGAAATGTAAAAAAAAAAAAAAGTTGACACGTTTTTGCATCATTTCATATCTTTTCAATAAGAATCAAGTCTTCTACCCGCACATGAACCTCCAACATATCAGAGCAGGAAATTAGACTGCATTGTTTAAAAAAAAACAAAAAACCAACAACTTTAAAGTCAGAATATGAAAGTCTTATGAAGTCTACAAATAAGTAATAAGAAGTCTTGTTGCATATTTGACTTTGCTCTCTCTATAAGGTATTACATAATGCGTTTTTTTTCATTTTCATCTCTGTTCTCTCCAAAAGAAATTTAATATGTTTTTATACATGTTGTGTTTTGTGTTATTGTATATTTTTTTTCTCCATGAAAAAACTGTGGATTAAGTAGGTAATAAAACATAGGCATGCCATGATACTTGGACATTGGTTATTTTCCAATAACAGCTTGAAGTGTTTTATTCCTCTCATACCACAGCAATTTTCCAATGCTAACAAGCATTATTTACAATGACACATTGTGTGTTTTTTTTTAACCATTTATAGTTGCAGTCAATCCTTGTTATCACCTATCATTACATCAGCTATTCTCAGTTGTTCATCTTTTTCTCTCTCTTGAAATTGATGACAACAAAACCCTCAGAAACACATCATGTCATGTTACCAAGAAAAATGACTTTCCCTTGTCTGAAAACTCTTACAAATCGCTGACACTGGAGACTCCTTCCAGAAATCGTAAGAAATTCACCATCCATCCATTTTTCCATACTGCTTATCCTACACAGGGTCGTGGGAGAGCCTGGAGCCTATCACAGGCAGCTTGGGGCACACCTTGGATGGGGTGCCAACCCATCACAGGGCACAATCACACACTATGGACAATTTGGAAATGCCAACCAGTTTACAACGCATGCCTTTTGACTAGTGGAGGAAACCAGAGTAACCAGAGGAAATCCACGAAGCACAAGAGAACATGCAAGCTTCACCATATCAAAGATGATATGCTTTTCTTTGTAACTACACAAATGTATTAGTGTGGAGTGACTCGCAGATGCACTTCTGTCAAATGAATAGAAAATTACAGTACAGTACAGATTCAGCCATTGATTCTGCAAGCATTTTTTTCTAATGGCGTATAATCTAATTAAGGACCTTATACACCCCTGATATAGCCTGTTCATGCCATTGACATCTGGCAAAAGATATAAGAATGTGAGATGAACGATGACAGTCTTTGATACAGTTGAACCCCCAGGCTGTAAAGACTGGACGAGTCTCACTCACTCTCTCTAACCTCATTATTATCCACCGCCATGAAGTCTGCTTGAATCAGCTGGCGAGTATCTTCCCAAAGCTGCCAGCACCTCCCTTCGTCTTTGTTAGCTCCAAAGCAATAGCTCATTTGCACTACAATATCATTGTGAGACAAAGCGTCATGAAGCGCTATGGCTTTCCAGCTTGGTTCATTTCTCAAGACTCTTGCATAGATGAATTCATTCAGTCATTCTTCACTGACATCAGTAAACGCTTTATCCTGGTCAGCGTTGTGCTTGATCAAGGACTCCCAGGTACACTGGACATGAGGTGGGAATAGACTCTGAAAAGGATGCCAATCCAGCGCAGGGCACCATGCACACACACACACACACACACACACACACACACACACAAACACACACACACACATATTCATTCACACCTAGGGGCAATTTAGTGTAGCCAATTCATCTACTGGCAAACAGTCACACACACACACACACACACACACAGATACTGCGAGAACACAATAGTGTTTGATGCTCACTCGCTCACTCTTTTGTGGTCAGAAATCACCCAATATAACACTACATCAGCTCCTCAACCTCAGCTACATCCCATCACTCAAGTTCACAGTGGGTATCAAGTATAGAGAGACTAAAATATTTTTTAACAAATTTAATTTGGTTCTCTATTTGAAGATATAAACAAAATTATAGCCTAATTTAAGCCACCTTGACTGTAACCAGGGATTTAATAAGGATGAATGCATGAACACTGTACACTCAGGGTAATTTCTTAGGTCTCAGGTCTTTCTTAGTCCTACGATCTTCATATCTGACCACTTCCTCACACTCGCATAGAAGTACAAAATGTCTTTTTTTGTGTGTTCTTTAAGATCCCAGTCCTGTTTCACACTTCTAGTCTAAACCTGATTGGATATGAACCATCGTGGTGATATTCACATCTGTAATTAGGTTAGTTTAGAACATATATATATATATAATATTTTATATATTTATACAGTATTCAGCTGTGGTACATTCCTAATATAGCTACAGGTGAGAATGATCCTCATATTCAAGTCATCCTGAACCCATAAAAATGTGGTTACATAACAACAAACCCCTCCCGAGCTTTGGCTTCTTGGACACACTGCATGCCTTCAAATGCCTTGCCCAGTAACATTAGATCATTAGACATGCCTCTGAGTTCGAGTCTTTTATGCATTCATTTAAGCCAAATGCTTAAATCCTGCTGGGCACTTAAATGCCCAAGGGGCTTGAACACACACTAGAAGTGTCTATTGCATGCTTTGTGATATTGTTACAGCTCAAGGATGTAGCATGACCAGAAAAGTTTTTATTTATTTCTTGTAGGAAGAGCTAATCTGTGAGCAGGCATGCATGACGCATCAGGTTTGAAGAGTGCTCTGGGATTTTCTCTGTAATGTCAAAGCGGGCAGGACGGCTGCGCATTCAGAGCTGAGCTGCAGAGCAAGCCTCCTTTGAGGAATGTGAAGGTTACAGAGAGTAACTATTTTGCATGCTAACTTAATTCCAACCAGCTCTCTGCTCCTCGCAGCACTGCGCAGTCCGTTTATTTATGTCTATATGGGCTACCATCAAGGATTGCCCTAGGGGCTCTATTTTAATGCCGACACAAGCGTTTGCTGGTTAAACGCGGTTTTACGTTGTACGATATTCAGCCCGAATTTGGTGACAAAAGTACAAAAGTGTCCGAAAATGTTGCTTAAAATATAATCTAAACAATCATAATCACTCATGTAACATCTACCAATAAGAGGACGGCATGCGCTTAGACGAAACTTACGGGACAACACGGTAGTGGCAATAACGATTGCAAAAAAATAATAAATTATATTTAATTTAAAAGAAAATCAGTTGTTTGAATTGTGTCCTCACAGTTACTGTATATCATGACAGGACCAAAAAAAAAGGGATATGACATGGAAAGAAATAGAGGGTTAATTACAGCTCTCAAGATGTGTAGCTAGGTAATTAGCACACAAATGCTCTGTTCAAAGAGTATATTTGTATAGAGTATATTTTCAAATGTTGTGAGAAGATGCAGAATTGATATCGGTGGTTTGTTTACTATTTATTAACTAAAGGGCTTGTATAGGGCTGAAAAAGTACTCATAAAACTCAACTTAGTCCAACAATCCAACTTAGTGCATGGCTCACCCTTTGGGTTGAGCGACACGTGCAGCTCATGAACCGCATCAGCAGAAGCAGAATTAAATCGCACGCTTCTCTGTTTTGTGTCCAGCTCTATGAATATACATTTTTTTTCAATCTGGCATAACATTCTAACATCTATACAGCATGAATTACTCATTACTCTGGGATTAGAAGCACAACTCATCAAGCATACAGCATCAAGAGAGACAGAAAGGCTATTTTTGCCATCAACACTCCTGTTTCTTCAGAAAGATGTCAGAGCAAATTCACAATGCATGCACTTAGTATCGCCTTGTAGAAAAACTCTGTGTGTGTGTGGGTGTGGGTGTGCATGCATGTGTGTATTTATGCGCCGATCGTCCTGTATAATTCGGTGTGAAAATGTTCGATGTCGAGATAGAAATCCTGAACAGATGGTGTTTTGAGAAAAGTCCAGCTGTCCATGCATCTGTGTCCATGCTGTTCGGAATTTGGCATAGATCCATCAAATTTACTTTGCACTCAAAAATATTACTACTATTAATATTATTACCGTGCTGAAATGTGTGTGTGTTTCAGCTAATGATTTGTATACGTGTGTGCTGGGGTGAGAACAAGGAGGAGTGTGAAAAAAGAGATGTAGGTATCTGTGTATGAAGGCGTGTCAAGTGATAAAGGTGGAATTTATTAACAGCATGGCTGTATGAAGGTCAATATATTACTTACTACATTAATACAAGCTCCGTGCGGCCGACATTTCTTCTATTCATTTTTGTTCTGATTAGTCAACAGCGACTCTGACAATGGTACCGGCTGTAATTTAAATCACAGGTTTATATTAATGTGCTCGTTCTAATACATTAGTGTTTATAAAGTAACAGTTGATTCAGAAGGACTATGGTGGACAAGCTATATAAATGAATAACAAAAGTGTATAATCATTCGTATGGTGACGTTTCCTTTAAGGAGATGGTTAGTAAACGTTTGTAGAAAGAACAACCCAGTGTCAGCACTTTTGTAACAGTCAAAGAGGTAAGGCCATTCTTTAAAGTTTTCCGACACGGAGGAAGTTTTCAGGACGTAGGCTTTGTGGTTTCTCAGTGGCATGACGTTTTTGTCTTATTGACATCAGAATTGGAAATAAACAAATGAATAAAATAAAAGAGACTGCTGTGACTTCACTGACATCATGAACTAACATGAATTCAATTTGTTTTTAAAAGGATGAAAAAAAATTCAATTTACAGCAAAGTGCTGTGGTATGAGATGACTAAAACATTTCAGGATGTGTTGCTGTTGGGAAATAATAGTTTAATGATAACTTACTAATACTTACTAATAATAATAATAATAACTTACTAATAATTTACTAAGCCATTTGAACATGGAAAGAGGATACTCTCTTCAGCATACGTAATCTGCACCGGGTGAATATTTGACAGAAATTCAAATTTTGAAGAGATATTATAAGCTTGGCATCTAGCTCATATAAAACAAGCGAATAATATATTTATTATACTTTAGTATCTTATTTTATGTCTGAATCTTATCTATATCTCGAAATATTCCCGTGTTAAGGTCGCTATCAATCAATCAGTCATATAGCTCATTGTTACTGTTGATGCTGATGATGATGATGATGATTTTTGGTATTGACTGAAATAAAAAAGAAATTATGAAAACATATGGCATAACATGCATTCTAGTGTCAGTATATCTCTGTTCAGATCCGAACTGAAAATATCTGTTTTCTACATTTTAATCACAAGATAAAAAACATCACTGGATATTAGAGAAGTTACGTGAACTGACTACAGGGACGTGAAAAAAAATCTCCCTCTCCACTGATCTGAATAATGATCTAACATCCTTATTTAAAATGATACGATTCCTCTTGCTGAACCTATTGACTTATTTATGAGTAAAACTAATGTAACTATCACTTTCAATGTGAAGGGTTTGCTCTACAGCTGTTTTTCAGATTTTTAGACGAACTCCTTCTCACCATGCCGGAGAAGATCAACAGCCTACATGATAACATTAAGACTTCTTATAGGTGGGCATGTTCTTCATTGAGTACATGAGAAGGTGTTCTGTGGTAGCAAACAACAACAACAACAACAAAAACAACCAGAAATAGCAATGCATATGGTAATACCATTATATGATACTCCATTACTAGGTAAAACTGGGTAATACTTTTCTGTATTATATTTAATGCAAACTATTCAGGTGCATTAAGCATGACACATTTCATCAAGCAGTTAGCATCTGACTAAAAACATGATTTATAATCAGCTCAGGTTTAATTGTCACTGTAGTCCGTTAAATAGTAGATATTAACACAGTTTGTATGTGATACAGACCCCGCACTACTGGATGAACAAGTTAAAAGTAAGTAGCAACACAGTTCAAGACAGTTACACTGGAATGCCTGCCAGGATTTAGGTAATGAGCGTACGGGTGTGCAGTGAATTGTGTGGCACTGGGAATTTATTTATTTATTTATTCATTTATTTATTTATATATTTTGTAAAAAGATCCTCCTACCACAACTACTATAACAACAACTACAAGTATTAGTATTACTACTCCTCTACTGCTAGTACTACTCTTGTTACTACTATCACAGCTAATACTACTACTAATACTAGTATCATAATACTACTACTATACTAATACTAGAATTACTACTACTCCTTATGACTACTATTACCACTATTATTTCTAATATTAATATCACTACTTTTACTTTTACTACTATTACTACTGATTCTTCTATTAATATTACTACACTAATAAAAAAAATTACTTTACAATGGAATTTTACTACTACTACTACTACTACTAATATCACTACTATTACTACTACTACTACTACTACTACTACTAATATTACTACTACTACTACTACTATTACTACTATTACTACTACTACTACTACTAATATTACTACTACTACTACTAATATTACTACTATTACTATTACTACTACTACTACTACTACTACTACTACTACTAATATTACTACTACTACTACTACTACTACTCTACTACTACTACTACTATTCACTACTGTACTATACTGCTACTATATGTGTACTACTAGCTACTGCTACTACTGTTACTACTACTGCTACTAATGTGTACTACTTACTTATTACTACTACTACTACTATATTACTACTACTACTACTAATGTTGCTACTATTGCTGCTACTGCTACTACTAATGTTACTACTGCTACTACTACTAATATTCTACTGCTACTACTAGTATTGCTACTATTACTCTCTACTACTACTAATATTGCTGCTATTCTACTACTACTACTGTATTCTACTACTACTACTGCTACTAATATTACTACTACTACTCACTTATTGCTACTATTACTACTACTACTACTACTACTACTACTACTACTACTACTACTACTACTACTAATATTACTACTATTACTACTACTACTACTAATAATGATATTACTACTACTACTACTAATATTACTACTACTACTACTACTAATATTACTACTACTACTAATATTACTACTATTACTACTACTACTACTACTACTACTACTACTACTACTACTACTACTACTACTTCTACTACTACACAACAACAAAATTGCCAGCGTTGGTTTAACACCCAGAGTGTTGAATTCACACCCTACAGTGTTTATATAAGTCTACTGGACACAAATGAACACTGTGGGTGATAATTCAACACTAGAGATTTTACTGTGTAGTACTACTACTAGAATTATCACAAAAAAATATTATCACTAATACTAGTAACAATACTACATCTACTATTATATTAATACTAGAATTACTCCTGCTCCTATTGCTACTATTACCACTATTATTATTAAGAGCCCTGTGCTCTTCACAGATGAAAGCAGGTTCACACTGAGCACAAGTGACAGACGTGACAGAGTCTGGAGCTGAATAAGAATGCCGTGGAGAATGTTCTGCTGCCTGCAACATCCTCCAGCATGACTGGTTTGGCGGTGGGTCAGTAATGGTGTGGGGTGGCATTTCTTTGGGGGGGCCACACAGCCCTCCATGTGCTCGCCAGTGGTAGCCTGACTGCCATTAGGTACCAAGATTAGATCCTCAGACCCCTTGTGAAACCATATGCTGGTGCGGTAAGCCCTGGGTTCCTCATAATGCAAAACAATGCTGGACTTCATGTGGCTGGAGTGTGTCAGCAGTTCCTGCAAGAGGAAGGCATTGGTGCTATGGACTGGCCCGCCCGTTCCCCAGACCTGAATCCAATTGAGCACATCTGGGACATCATGTCTCGCTCCATCCACCAACACCACGTTGCACCACAGACTGTCCAGGAGTTGGCAGATGCTTTACTCCAGGTCTGGAAGGATATCCCTCAGGAGACCATCTGCCACCTCATCAGGAGCATGCCCAGGCATTGTAGGGAGGTCATACAGGCACGTGGAGGCCACACACACTACTGAGCCTCTTTTTGACTTGTTTTAAGGATATTACATCAAAGTTGGATCGGCCTGTAGTGTGGTTTTCCACTTTGATTTTGAGTGTGACTCCAAATCCAGACCTGCATATGTTGATAAATTTGATTTACATTGATAATTTTTGTGTGATTTTGTTGTCAGCCTATTAAACTATGTAAAGAAAGGAGTATTTAATGAGATTATTTCATTCATTCAGATCTAGGATGTGTTATTTTAGTGTTCCCTTTTTTTTTGAGCAGTGTACATTGAAAATTGGATGTGAAGTAAAAACAGAGAAAGGGATCTTTGCTGGCAGAAAGCATCTCCAAATTCAGCTGTAGTAAAATTCCAGAATTCAGCTGTATCAAGTCCTGACATTTTTTGCGACTGCAGTGTGCTCAGTAATGCCATTATAGCTTTGGCCTACCTCCAAGCAACTGATGCCAGAGGGAAAACAGATGTTGGCTTTATACTTGGTAAGGCAAAGCTTGTTCCTCGTCCTGAGGATGACAGTCCCTTAGGCTTGAGCTGTGTACCGCCATCTCGCCTGTGCAATATGCAGGACGGATGAATCATGCTGGGTACAGAAACATCTAGAAACATTAATAAAGACAAAGTAGATACAACTTTTCAACTCACATCACGAGGTCTCGTTGAGGGCATAGTAAAATGATGTGGAGAAACGATTACTAGACATAGGGTGCATCTCAAAAAGTTAGAACGTCATGGAAAAGTTCATTTTCCCCCACGTAATTTAATTCAAAAATGAGAACATGGCTTACAGCTCATGGAAATAAAAAATCCAGTTTCTCAAAATATTAGAATTATGGATCAGTAGCAGCATTCCTCAGGTCTACTTTATTTTAAGTTGGTAATGCTCTGCTGGTTTCATGCCAAGTTTCCTCCAAATACCAAATATTCTTAAATAGAAAAGTAAAACACTAAATTTACGCCTCTGTCATTTGTCATTTTGTGTAAATTGTACTTTAATTACACAATGTGTGCTTAATCGAGCTATTTTTAGTCACTCTGTGTAATCACCTAACACAACTCTCACTAATAGTCTGTGTGAATCTACAGTCTGGGTTACAAAGAAATCAGCCCCAGGTTCTTCTCATACCATTCTTTTTCCAAAAATCCGAAATAATCCACCTTAAAACATTTCTAATAGCCGATAACATGACGTGGGCGTCTTTTAAACCTACAGAGAAATCTACAGACATTACGGCACAGTATCTAGATCTGTAGTTGGTCCTACAAACCTTTCTCTACATTTCCCTCTTGATACGCCGCTGTCATCTGATTGCACTCAAACCTTTATCAACATTCCGTCATTACACCAGAGTAGCAGCAGGGCTAAAAGCAAGAGTCCTGCTCAGTCCTATCCCAATTTCTGTCCACATTACCTACTAAATTAGCTCGCTCTGCTGATGTCAGCAAAAACTGAAGATTTCTTCTCTGTGTAAGTATGATCCAGATATTATCACAATGAGCTATGCAAGGAATGAGGTTTTCTAATACGATCACAATTTAAATGAGACTATAAATCCAGTGTGTCAGGATCCTATCAGTGATTACTGAGACTGAGATTAAGAGTCATTTATAAACTAAGGAAGCCTTCCCAAAAACTAGAATTTGTAGAAGTACATTCAAAATAAGACTAACTTTTAAAGATTGACGTCTGTAAAATGTACTTTACTTAATTTATGACCAATATCATTAAGATTATGGAGTGGAGACAACCTAAAATACTTCTACTGTGTCTTTTAAATTCTTGTCACATGGTTTATCCATAACTGATACCATAAACACATAATAACTCCAACTTAAACATCAAGGTATGTAATGCTGGAGCTATGTATACCATTTTGTTTACTCTATATACGTATTCCTCTATCTTTCTCTTTCAGCACTCCAAATATCAGTATCTGTATCCATGTTTGAATTTAAACCTGAAGAGGGCGTGGCCTAAACTGAAAGGATTTAAAACATTTTTTTCTTGACTAGAAAGGCTTTTTTAATCCTGTAGTTATCCTTTTTGATTGGACCTGCCTGTGATGTGTTTCTAACAAATGTTTCACTCAATGCTTCATGTTCACGTGAATGTGGTCTTTGTTTGTCACGGAAGCTTTACATCTGATCACTTACTAGCATCATGCTAGCATGAGGGTAATAACCTCCTGCTCTTGATGCACACATCTACTCTCAAGTGCATGAACTTAGAACAGATGATGATGCCTACTGTAGATGAAGCATGATGTAGATGGTGTGTGATGGGTATCTTCTGGTCATGGATTGAGTGCTTTTGTGAATGACAGGAACGTTTCCTTTGCTCTGCTCCTTTAACTGTCTACCAGTGATCTGACTGGTTCCGGGGTTGCTGGACCCTCGGTAACACGTTGTATCTGCGTTCATTTGTGTAGCATGTCACATCAAGGCACAAGGCAAGTCACATCAAGGTAACTAACCCAATGACTGAAACATTTTCAATAATAATAAAAAAAAAGTAATGTTGTAACATTCGAACAATTTGTTGATCTAATAAAAAAAAATGAAATAATAATAATAAAAAAAACATTTCATAGTATAATAGTAAGATTCTCTTGTAATGGCCGTCAGTGCACCATAATCCGTACAGCTTCACACATTAGTGTTGGCACTGTGACAAGTACAACGGTGCCAAGCCATCTCCATGTGTCCAAACAATATGTGATCTGCTACGTAAAAAAAGTTCTCTGTGACAGTGCCACAAGGGACCTGAAATTAATCTTTGAGGGTTCAACATGAGTTTTAAGCACATATATCATCCGGCAACCTCTGCATCCAGTGGTGGCTGGAAAAATGACATTTAACATGCATGCAGTATGCTTAAACTAGAACATTTCATCAAGCCTATTATAGGAAATACCACAGGGAAGTACCACGGTGTGCTGTATTCTTTCAAGGACTTTTGCATGCACATTTTTAACAAATGCGTGGAAACAAATGAGTGTATTTAGGAGACAAAATCCTCCAGTATGCTCTCTTCAAAAAAGTCATCCAAATGCTAAAGGTAATGTGCAAAACATGACGAGAGACAAACCTGGAACATGTACATGCTTCAGCAACAGTAGTTACCTACTTAGTTATTATTATTATTATTTTTTAACCATAAAAGAACATTCTTCTCAGGTAGAATTTACTAGCTTTACTAAGTACACCTGTCTTATTAGTGCATTGTGTAGTTGCACAGTTACATACTATACAACTGTACTATTAAGTACACGTGTAATTAATTAATTAAATGTCTTTTATTTATGACATTCGGCAGACTTACATTGATGTCATTTTTTAGAACTGAGCAGTTGAGGGTTAAGGGTTTTGCTCAAGGGCCCAGCAGTGGTAGGATGGTGGTGCTGGGCTTTGACTAAGTGACCTTCTGATCAGTAGTCCAAGGTCTTAACCATTGATCTACCACTTTCAATTAAAGCAGGGTTGTACAAAATCTGAGCCCAGGGCCAAAAATGGTCCATGGACAGATATTAGTTGGCCTGAGGCTTCTCTCTCTATGATAGGTGGCCTACTGGCCAACGCGTTGCAATATTTCCTTCCACCTGACAGTGGCAGCAGACCGTGATAACACAGTTAGCTAAATTGCTAGAGCTTTTTCTTTCTCCAATTACAGCAGTAGTGGCGATTAAAATCAGTTAAGGCTTTTCGTTATTAATCAGAAGGGCAGAGGTTCAAGCCCTAGCACTGCCAAGCTGGAATTGCTGTGGATTTGAGCAAGGCCCTTAACCCAATTGGCTCCAGGGGCGCTGTTCAAGCTGGGGAATGCAAAGAAAAAAATTAATTGTGCTATAATATATGTATATTGGACAATAAAAGGCTTCATTAAATTAATTTACTGAGTAAATATAGGTAAAGAAAAAAAAGTGGATATGGGACATTCCAGTGGTTGTGCATATCCACTTTTTTTTCTTTACCTATATTTACACACTAGTGTTGAGCTTGAGGATGAGCACAGATTGTGCAAAATGTATAATTAATCTCCAACCTTTCACCACTGAAGTAATTCCACACGTCCAGAGCTCCAAAGTCCAAGGAGAAAAAACAAGATAATGTTTGTGCCTCTTACAAACTTTTTCCACCCTTCAGCGACTAACCCGTAGTGGGAGTCAGATACTTGCATAATACATTTTTCTCTTTTGATTAAGAGCTGCTTAAATAGAACAGCCACCATAAGGCAGTTTCCCATCTATGCATAATACATATCCTGTAATCTGCAGCAGCATCATTATATCACTCGGTTGTACTCTTTCAGTTTGCTCTGCGGTTAAAAATGAGGGAAACCGAAGAAGAAAGGAAAGGATGTGTCGTATGCATTATACTCATCGACTGTATACCATGATTACTGATATGGAAAATTCTAAACAAGCAGCTACTCATTGCAAGATTATCTCTCTCTCTCTCTCTCTCTCTCTCTCTCTCTCTCTCCCTCTCTCTCTCTCTCCCTCTCTTTCCCTCTCTCTCCCTCTCTCTCTCCCCCCCCTCTCTCTCTCTCTCCCTCTCTCTCTCTCCTCTCTCTCTCTCCCTCTCTCTCCCCCTCTCTCTCTCTCTCTCTCTCGCTCTCTGCTCTCTCTCTCCCTCTCTCCCCCCCTCTCTCACTCTCTCTCTCCCTCTCTCTCTCTCCCCTCTCTCTCCCTCTCTCTCCCCCCTCTCTCTCTCTCTCTCTCTCTCTCGCTCTCTCTCTCTCCCTCTGCCTCTCTCTCTCCCCCCTCTCTCACTCTCTCTCCCTCTCTCTCCCTCCCCCCCTCTCTCCCCTCCCCCCCTCTATCACTCTCTCTCTCACACACTCTCTCACATCTATTTCTGTAAACTCCTGTACTGCAGTAGTGCATCAGGGACCAGTGAAGAAAAATCCAGTTTCTGACCTGAACCCTATGCCTTTGCAGCTCAGTATAATGCAACACCCACTAACCAGCTTTCATTATTCATTTGTGTGCTCCGTTCCTGCATTACTTTAAAACAAATCAGGTGTAAATTTATAGCTCAAAATCATATACTTGTGAAGATTTCATTGTGTAAAGCAACTTTGTTACAATATCTTGTGTTAAATGGGCTATACAGACCAAACTAAATGGAATATTTCTGTACTATGTTGCCTATAACATACTGTATAAATAATAAAACATATTTGGGGCATGCTGTTATAGGAAAATAATCAATGATGCGGTGGTGTGATGCAAAGCTGTTACTATTACCACCCCATTTCCACAGTTCTGTCATACTGTGAATGAGCTATAACTACAAGTAAGAAGTATTCTATTGAAGAAGAATTCAATAGCATTGTGGTATAATGATTATGATGATTTGACTGGCTTTGTTTAAACTATAATGATTAAGATTTACTACTTTGGCTAACTTTAGCCGCATTGGTTTGTTGACTAGCGCATATTAGCAAACTGACTAAAAATAGCAAATTGAATGATTCATTGCGTTTGAGGAGATGAATGAATAATTTCTTATGGGGTCTATGTATATCACACAGAAGAATTTAAAGCTGACATGTTTCATTTGTTTTTGCCTTTGGAAAAAAGACCTCTGTAAGACTACGAGACTACCAGGCGGTTCTTTTACAAGTCCCCAAGGCATGTTTTATGGCCAATTTCAAATTCAAAATATGTCCATGGGGGGTGCTAGTGCGCATGCTAAAGTGCTAAAAAATCACTGAAGTAATGGTGACCAAACACCACCATCAAATGAAAATAAGTCAGTTTGAGTCTGGTTACTTGCTTGCACCGTCCCACATGTACCAGATGGGTAAAATGCATTTTGCAGGAACTTAAAAAAACAACAACAAAACAACTTGTTTTGAAATAGAACACAATCAAAGCAATATATGAGTAAGACTTTGCTCATCAGAACATTTTGTTGGTTTCCAAGGAAGTTGTAAAAGCTGTCAAATGACTCACTGACTTATTGTTGAAACAGCCTACAGCCCATCTGTCACAAATCCGAATTATGACTTAATTATTCCTTGAATACTGAATTGTTAGACTTTCTATGTAAATCTTAGTGGGCTTGGTTAAATTAAATTGATGCAGAATGTGACACACAAAGCTTTCCGGTGAACATCTGTTATGTTTACAAGCAACGTTTGCTTGTAAAATTGATATTCAACGTATTGAAGGTGCTGCAAGTAAGTTGCATGCAAACATTTTATCTTTGTGAGGCTGGGTTACATATTCATATTTATATATATATATAAAATACAATTCCTCTACCTCATGCTAAATATATCTTGGGATCCACAATAGAGCAGTCTTTACTCCGATTGTTCAATTAAAGATGGAATATTTGTGCCGATATGTGTATATATATATATATATATATATATATATATATATATATATATATATATATATATATATATATATATATATATATATATATATATATATATATATATATATTTGTCTATCTGGCACTTCTGCAGCATGGTTAAAATATCACAGAAAAAAATTATTTGAGTTGAATTGAAATGTAGCCCCTTAAAATGGGAATCAATTGTGCTAATGAACAGCTTTCTCAATGGGCAGCAGGGGTGTGGTAGAACATCAGCTGTGAAGCAGACTCTCGGTTCCTCCCCCAGTCCACAGACATGCTTGGTAGGCTGATTAGGCTGGCTAAACTGTCTGTAGTGTATGAAAGGGTGTGTGAGTGTGTATGTGATTGTGCCCTGCGATAGACTGGGACCCTGTCCAGGTTGTACCCCGCCTTGTGCCCTATGCTCTCTGGGATAGGCTCCAGGTTCCCCGTGAGATTGAAAAGGAGTAAGCGGTAGAACATGGATGGATGGATGGACTACATTTTGGTTCTTCCACTTCTCATTTCGGGTAATTTGTACTTTGAATAGACAACGTGTGCTTATTTTGTCCTCCAAAGGCGACAAAGAAAAGAAGAAAAGTTTAGTCCTGCTCAAGTTTAGTGGCTTCTTGTCTTGGTAACAAGTCTGACAACAGCTTTGAAGATTGGACACATCCAGGATTGTGCCAAATCATGAACAATTCCATAAACTCATCCAATTAGCTTGTTGTGATTTTTAGATTTGTACCTATTTCCTCTAGCATAAGAACTTTACATCTTTCTGTACAGAAGCATCTACTGAATGTTATACTGTAAATACAGTACTGTATGCCTTTTAAACACTTCCTACATATATTAAAATGCCATTTCTTTGTTGCTTTTTGCCAGACAGCAGTAGGGGAGTTCATTTGAATAAAATTAATGATGTACTGATACCAAGGACGAGCAGTTTATATTAAATATTTTGCCTGTTGTCAGTGGGACACTGACTCATATCAGGCTGTGTCCTTTGTGTGGGAAGTGTGATTAAAGAGTGTAATGTTTAAACACCATTTTGCACTTCATTACCCTGCTACTTTAACCGCACTAGAAAGATTACTGAAAAAGGTATTCATAGACTTCATATATTACTACTCATAATAACTATTACTTTGAGTGTTGGACATATAATACATTCTTTGTTTGCATATAAAAACTGTACTACTAAAACCTGGATTGTTCTTACTTTTTGGAGACAGTGAACATGGTTAACAGGTTCAATGATTATTAAAACCCAATTTGTATGGAAAATGATCCATGACACGGCGGAGTAATCCTTTTTGGAAGGAGTTTCAGTGCTTCAGGTACACTTGAAAGTCAAGCTACAAAAGAAAGGTTGGTGAGGGAATGACTATTTGAGCTGATAAAATGTTGTTTTGTGGATATTCTACAATAAATGGTTTAAATATATGATGTGGATTCCGTATTAAATAAAATTGGTAGTGTTGGCAAATTGCTGTCGCATAAGAACCATTGATTATTTTCTTTTAATTGCATGCCTTGTCATGTGTTTTGGTAGTTCTTGTACACTTGCCTTGTATAGCTAATTAATAGCTACCCTAACCCTAAAATTTAACCTCATTAAGTAAATGGAAATATTTTGAATATTCTTCAAATAAAAGCTATAAACAAACCTATATTGTGAGGACATTTGATATTATCTTGTCACTGACATGAGATGACATTTGGCACTTATTTATCTTCACAAAGGGCTACAACGCACACAAACACACACCTAGAGGTCATTTTTGCATAATTTAGAACGTAGAAAACTAGAGAAATGTGGAGGAATTCACATGTACATAGAGAGAACATGCAAAATCAATACGTCTATCAAGTCAAGCGCTCGACCCCGGAGATATCAACACTGCGTTCTGCACACCATGCCGGTCCATTGTTCACCGCTTTTCAGCTGTGTTCTGCCTTTTCGTTTGGATTTGTAACTCGTTACATTATTTCCCCTGTAGTTGACCCTGTTCAGGATTAAGTCTACTATCCTTGGATAGTACAGAGACTATCCAAGCGATTGCGTCCACCACGTCGGGCAACATTTTCCTCCAAAACACTTGGAGAAAAGAAATTAACTGTAGTATATCCATAGATTTAAATAACATGTGTAGTGGATGAGAGCAACAAATTCCTTCTGAGAGACTGAAAAATTCTCATACCACTGATGTGTTCTGACACACTGCGGCTTGCTCTCCACATTACTCAGTTCTGCCCCTGAGATAATGTGATGTGTCAGTGATGATAGGTCAAGGCTCCTGTGATGGGCTCAACACACACACACACACACACACACACACACACACACACACACAAAAATGTATTAAGAAGCACTATACTGCAATGTGCTATCATTTATATGTAGATTAGCAAGGTTCCCTCTCACAGATGCTTTAATGAGTCAGAAGGCACGAATGAGATGGGAAGGGTATGAGAATAATTCTGCATATTTTGACAATTTAGCATAGACAGCTCAGTACGTCTCAAATCTGGAAGCACTGGCACAGAAAATTGCAATCTAGCAATGGATACAGGTTTACACTTAGATTTCTCCCAATTTTCACCCAATTTTGATCCTTTTATTTTTCCCAAATCCCACCCACTGTCACACGACAGCTACTGTACCAACTGGAAAGAGTGAAGCAAAGCGTGTGCTTCTTCTGAGACATGTGAAGACTCGTACGGTGTCACAGGGAAGCTGAACTCCAAAACACACTTCGGCATACAGGAACTCGCAGACATCCACGATTGGCTAGTGTCAATGTGATTGACAAGGGAAAAGATGACACATGTTCATCTCTTGTGTTATGTGTGTTTTTCTCGGTGTGTCCTGTGTCCAGGCTTCAGAGTTGGATATTTATCAAATGTTGAGCTCACTTCTGGGTAGGAGTGAAAAATTACTCGAGTAATTATACGTTTTTTTTACTATACTTAAGTATTATTTTTTGGCATATTTATACTTGACCTGAGTTTTATTGAAATTGAATACTTGTTCTCTTATTTAATTACAATTCAAAGAAAACTTTTTGTAAACCTTTAAATACTCAAATAGTGAAGGCCAATCGAATGGACTCGGTTTTACGTCCTCAGGATTCAGTTTTACATTACATAAAAACACAATATACCTGGTGTTATAAAGTGTGATAAAGCAGCCGGTTCTTTTTTATCCAGGATTTGAACCTGGGTTAATGCGGGAGTCTTGGCTTGGGCCAGCACTACAAAGTGTGAGAGGACATTGCGATTGAATGGTGTATAAAGAAACACACAAACATTCTTGCTTGCGATGCAAGAGGTCCCGGGTTCAGATCCAATTTCTTTTACATCTCAGTCTCGGATTGGGAAAACAGTACAAAATGTGTAAGAACATTGCAATTGATGAGTGTATATATAAAAAAATAAAAACACGAGGGCGATAGGGTAAACTCTTTCCTGTTAAGCCATTTGTGACCTCCTGGAGGCGGATTCTGATAGTTATAGGAACATTTTAAGAAAGATCAAGAAGATGGTTGAATATTTCATTACAAGCTCATATATAAAAATGTGAGAATGATGGGAACCCTTGAAACGGATAACACAGCAGGAGCAGTGCAGCTGATCAATGGCTTCTTAATCTGTGCAAACACATGTATAATTGATTTCAGCTAAATCTTTCATGAAAATTCAATACTACACCGCTTCATGCATAGCGGCAACCTGGGAAAACACACCAACACCTGATTTTCATAAATGATTTAAAACACCATCAAATTCATACGCAGATACAGTTATTCATTAAAAAAAAGAAAAAGAAAACATTTTATTTTATTTTTTTTGTATTAGAAATCGTAAGGAGTTAGAGGCCAAATCAATCCTACAAAAAAACGCGATGAATAAGAAATGTTCCACTGATGTTTGGTTCCTACGGGACTCTGAGATGGGGGTGCCAAGGCTTTTTTTTATATTTACACAGCTCAAAGCTTTTGAGATTGGATTCCTTCTTTATGACGGTGTGCTTGTTTTGGAAAAGAAGAAGGGATCAGATGGATGTTGAACCCCAGGAACAATCCTTTCTAATTTGGTGAGATTGGATTGTCGCTTTCAAAATGTCATCGGTCTGGAACACACTGAGCCATGAGCATCCTTTAGATTTTACTTGTGTGGATTCTCTTCCAATTATATAGAACATGGAGCAAAAAGCAAAGTGTTTCAGGATCCTATTAAAGGCAGCCATGATGGGATTATTTCTCTTCCTCGCTACAGGATCCAGCACTCTGGGGAAAAAAAAAAAAAAACAACAACAACAACAAAAACCCTGTCCAAGCTCTTCGAGTCAGAATCAATGTTTTCAATATTCAAACACATCAAAATGGTAGAAATAAAGAAGAGAAAGCAGTCTTCATGTACATGTTGGAAGGATACTTATACATGGATTTATGAATCAAAGGGTTTTTTTTTTGTCACTTTGTCTTTACATGAAAGAAAGAAGAACCCTCAGTTATCGTTATGTTTTGCCTGATTGAGCTTGTATGTAAATTATTTTCTTTCACAAAAGCTTGGTTTTTAGTAACAGCACCTTCAAGACACTTTGAGAAAGTTGTAGAAGGTATGTATTATGCTTCATATGCAAATTTGATTACCACTTTTGTTTAAGGGAATTAAAATCCATTCCACTGGCATATGGGCTTTTGTAAATATGTGGCGTTATACCACAATGATTCTTCGTAATAGGTTTGAATACAAATTAAGCACCAGCACTTCCGAGCTGAAGAGCATTCACTTCCATTTAATTCCTTTAAGAAGTGACTACTGAAGTAACTCCCAGAAGGTAAAACAACAGGTGGGCACTTAACAGGAGATGCCTCAATACTTCACAAATGTGCTGTTAGTTAAGATAAAATAACTTCCAAGTTGTTGTTCTCTCTCTGTCTCGACTTTTTTGTCTCTATGTTCTTTTTTATTTTTGTTATTTCTGTCTTTCTTTTTTTATTACCTCACATTGTAAACCACTTTGAGGCATTTAAAATGTATGAAATGTGTCATGCATAAAGGATATTTTCCCCCTCATCTCTCCCTCATGTAAAAACAATGTGCTTCATGGAACATTTGTCATCTCTGAGTTTTTGACATAAGCCATACATAAATACTCCAGTATGGCTTTTTAAAGAATGCATTGCATGCAATGCTTATGACGGTGTGACTGTATAAATGTCCAGAGTAGTTACCCTTCAAATCCAGGGCTGTATATGTTGTCAGTTTTATTAGAAAAAGACAACAGGGAGGTACACTATGGAACTGAATGGTGGGAGAGATAGGGATAGAATCATTTAAGAACGCTTTTATTTATATTAATTCATCATCATCATCATCCTGCAACTTTAATAAGTGCTTTATAGTATCATGGTGGATCTGAAGTCTACTTTGGGAACGCTGGGATATGAAGCAGGAATAGACCTTGGATAGGATGCCAGTAGAACCCTGAGTACACCCATATGAACACATAGTGAAGTGAAGAACCATTAACTATCCAATGAATGCTTGAAAAAGGTAACTGGAGAGAAAGGGTTCAATGTGATGCTCATGCTACCATTTAACCATCGTTTCTTTTTTTTTCATACTGAAAAGGTTTGTTAAACCATAAAAATAAAGAAAATTGCAATACTAAATGCTTCATTTGGCTGAAAAAAAAGAAGCTTTGTGTCAATTATAGTGTTGCATAAATTTCAAAGCCGTTATGGCATAACGTCACAACCATCCTTGTTTACCTTCAATCGGTTTTTAATGTCTGGTAATTATTCCGTCATTTCATTCATTCATTCTGTTATTGATCATTTATTCTTTTCTCCACTGCCGGCTCCCTTGGGTCTTCTCTCTCATAATTTATATGCTACACATAGCATACTATGCTGTATTATATCGCTCAGTTTCCCAATGACTAACCCAATGACTTTTATGCATAAAACATGAATAATTATCATGCAATTTGCATAAAAAAGTTAGAAATCCTTTAAGGTAAGATAATCCACTAAGGCACACACTATCACAACCATCATGACTAGACGGGTTCCAGCATGATTCCTCAAGGGTTCCTTGGATAGTTAACAGCTCTAGCTTTCAAAACAGGTTCTACATGGAACCTTTTCTGAATCTGAAACACTTTGTTGTACGATTTTACATAGAACATTTAAAAGCCACCCAAGAGGGGTAAATCTATTATAGCCCCAAACTGCAAGTTTCTCCTAGATATCTGGGAAACATCATACAGGATTATTAGCTAATATTTAATAAATGACTTTTATTAATAGATTATGGGATATTAGATATTAAGTCAACAATAACAAGATAATAATGAGATACTACTTCAAATTAAGCTCCATCCATTTATCTTCTACCACTTACTCATTCTTCAGGGTCACGGGGAACCTGGAGCCAATCCCAGGTAGCATCGGGCACAAGGCGGGGTACACCCTGGACAGGGTGCCAGTCCATCGCAGGGTCAAATTAAGTTATTAAACTGAATTAACAAGTTATTAAGTCCAAATAATGAGTTATTAAAGTTGAAATAATGACAATATCTTGAAATTAGTCAAAACAATGACGCTTCTACTTTTTTTCATCGATACTGATACCATGCTAGGAGAAACATTTCCAAAGTATACAGTTTTCTCAGTTTAGATGATGACTGAAAGCAGTATTGCATTTATATCAATTAGTGTAACGTCTGATATTTAACCTCCAACTTCTCTTTTCAGTCAGCTGAAAGAAAAAAGCAAATCATATTAAGCACGGCCAACGAGTTGGTGTTAATCATCTAGAATTACAAAGGTTCCGCTGAGTTGCTTAACACCGTGACTTAAATTCCAAATGCACATGAATCTATCTTGACTCCAAGGACATCGTGCTGACAGCAGTCCTTGAGAATTACGGAAGCAGATAACAGACTGCTGGGTAAACAGGAATATTGATTATGTCTGACACTGGGATAGAGCTTTCAAAAATCAATCCTTGAGTAGCCATTCTCTTGGATACTTATTAGATTTCGCAACTTTCCTTTATGATGACCAAAGAAATTATCTGCATGACTGTGCAGGGTGTTGACATGATCGGAATGGTCTTGTGATCAACAATTTAAATGGCCAGGAAAATGGTTTTATACAGCTCCACGGTCCCACATTCGATCCATGATCTGCATGGGTTTCGTCCAAGTTCTCCAGTTTCCTCCCACCTCCCAAAAACATGCCGTTAAGGTGGACTGGTGACAGAAAATGTCCCCTAGGTGTGAATGCATCCATGCATGGTGACTTATAATGGACTGGCATCCCACTCAGGGTGTATTTTCTCTTCAGAAACAGTGATCCAAGCCTAGGTTCTGGATTCTCCATGACCTTGACCAGGATAAAGTAGCTAATGAGGATGAATGATGAATGAATCTTGACCTGGTTCAATCTGATCTCATGTAAGAATTTTATTAAGAGACAGCATATTAAGAAAGTTACAACCACCAAAGCCTCCCATCAGCTTAACCTTTATTTATCAAAACAATTCCACAAGGACGCCCGCAATGAGAATGACATATTTGCAACCATGAGATTTCAAGATGACTGGATTCAAAGTGTCACTTTTTGTCTCGGGTAAGATTATTCACAGGTAGTTTTATTCAGGTAGTTTTATTCACTTTGTTGTGTCTAAGAACAGCCTTACCAACAATAAAATCACTGTTACATACCCCCTCTTGTGGCTTATCGGTTCATTTAGCATTTTATGTAATCAAGTGCACCGTGCTACTGTGTTATGTGGTGAACCATGGTGAAAATAAATCGGAAATTGGAAAAAAAAACAATTGTTCCATTATATATAATAAAATCCTACTTGACTTGAAATTCAGAAGAAAAATCATATGAAAAAAGGTTTCAGAAGACTTTATCAAATTTTCATACAATTAAGTTCTAGAAACGTGTCTTTGCACTTCAGAGTTCTACACCAAAGACATTTTTTTTAAACCATGGTCATTAATTGCAGTGCGTAGACAGTGTTATATATCACCCTGTCTGTGGCAGTGCATGGCAGGTAAAATAGACTTGTGAAAATTTTGAGTTGAGGCAAAGGTCAGCTCATATAACGTATTCATATTTCTCTACTTTAGTCAAGATTTTGTGGGTAATTGTATTTTATTTCTAAGTCTAGTAGGTGATGTCATACAGCAAAATAAGGAAGCGTGGCCTCTTCTTTATGCCTTTATAATCTCCCCGCAGACAAAATGTTCAGACAATTAGTCCAGTCAGTGGTTCAGTTTAGTATAATTGACTTAGCCATTTTCCTGCTTGTGTTATCTTAATTACTTGCTCTAACAAAGGTTCCAGAAGACAGCAGCATCCTCCGTGAATGAGTTTCCATATCTCAGGTTTATAGCCTTTAAACTCTGCTTTCTTACCCAGCTGACCCATGAAGACCATATTTTATTTTGTACCCTCTAATTACAGTGCTGGAGTAGCTGACGTTGGAGGTGCTGGTATTGGTTATACAAAAACAAACACAAAACATGAAGCCATTTGTTAACGGCCAATAGTGTGGATAGTAAAACAGCACTACAGGTAATACCAAAAAAAAAAAAAAAAACCCCGAATAGATTACCTTTTTGTTTTGCAAAACATTGATACAATTAACTAAATAAATCCAAAATAAATACCCCCCCCCCCCGTTTTCACCATTTCTCTCTCCAATTCCCACACCCACAAAGCCAGATCTCCCATATCATACAACAGCTACCAAATGGGTAGGCTAGTACAGTATGTGCCTATTCTCAGACCTCTCAATCCAGCCAACAGCATCTCTTCAATCTGCTGCTCATGGTGCATCACAGGGCAGCATAACACACTCTGACTAAAGTGCTATCTGCCCTGTTCCAAATACATGAGCTCACAGATGCCCATGATTGGCTAGTCTTACTGTGATTGACATGAGAGAGAGAGAGAGAGAGAGAGAGTGAGAGAGAGAGAGAGAGAGAGAGAGTATGCCTCGCCTACGTCCCTGAAAGCATGGCCAATTTTGGTCCTTTGGCACCTGGTCATGAATACAATGGATTTGAATCAGCGAGATTTGAACTTGCAATCTCCTCATGATAGGACAAACACTTTTCTGTTGTGCCACTCAGGAGCACATTTGGACTATTTTTGACAATAAATCCAGAAAGATTTGTGTCAGTATTTCAAGGGTATCATCAGTAATTCTCTATTCTGATGGCCTTGACGTTCAGCAAGAAAATTTAGCAATGGTGTCCTAGCATATATTTCAATAAATACAGTAAATGGATCTCTCAGACCTCCTAGTATGTCGCATAATAATTGGCACCATTTCATAAAAGCTGACATTTAATTGATTAAAAAAATAAATAAAAGTCTACAGTCAGAAGACGCCGGGAGAAACAGAAGGCACCATTTGGACGATGACGTACTTTAGCATAAGTCAACAGTGCCACTTGTTCCTCAGCGTCCCTACTCCAGTTTGATTTACTCATTGCAGTAGGAGTTCTGTCTTCTCTTCCTCTAATCAAAAGCTAACGAGTATATTTTCTGTCTCTGACATGCTTATAGTTGTGCAGTTATCTAAGCACCTACTGACATATGGCTGCTTAAAAAGTGAACTAAACTAAGTGACTCAGGTTACGTTTAAATATACCAGTCTTATTAAAAAACAACAGTCCAAAATGCTTAAAAATTTGGGGGATACATTTAATAATTGTATCCTTGTTGTGCTAATGTAAACGTACACATGTGGATAAGCTGATTTTTTCCAGAATAATTTGGGAATTCAGCTCTATGGGTGGTATTTAGAGCGTGTGTTTGTTCCCCACTATACAGCGCTTGATCATCATATTAGCTCACGTTACAGATGAGCGATTATTGCTGCTAGCACTTCTCTTTCTCATTGCTGTGCTTTTCAAAGCCAAGGCTCTGTTCTATCATTCTAGTTGAAGTACTTTAATGTGGTAGACTGACTGAGGACTTCTCCAGATAAACAATCTGTGTGGAGGTCTTATATTCAGACCCAGTATGTGAAGACATAACAACTCAGATCTTTTCTATCAGACAGGCTTTTTTTTGTAAGCTAGGAACCCTTAGTTATCCAAAGAACCCTTTAAGAACGCATGAAGAAACCTTTATTCCAGTTGTGTATGCATTAACTTGGTGTCTGGTATAAACGCCAAACAAATCGTGAATGATTTTCTTCTTAATATCTACAACTTGTCAGGTAATTAACATTGAGCAAAACAGTCTTGGTACTTGGAAAAACACTCTTAGAAAATATGGTTCTGTAAAGATTTACACTTTACTCTGTAAAGTGAATTTCACTTTGGGAAAGCATATGTCGGTGCAAATGAATACTTCATGTGGGCATGTATTAAATTTGTGAAACATGTGTTTACACCAGCTAAAAAAACTCAGGGGCGTGCTCTTGTAGCAAATTAATCAACAACGTGGTGGTGTGATGTGGCCCGATGTGAAATAGTCCATCCATCTTCCATCCATCTTCAACCGCTTATTCCTTCTTCAGGGTCGCGGGGAACCTGGAGCCTATCCCAGGAAGCATGGGGCACAAGGCGGGGTACACCCTGGAAAGGGTGCCAGTCCATCGCAGGGCACAATCACATACACACTCACACACACATTCATACACTATGGACAATTTAGACACGCCAATCAACCTACCATGCATGTCTTTGGACCGGGGAGGAAACCGGAGTACCCGGAGGAAACCCCCGCAGCACGGGGAGAACATGCAAACCACCTCGAAACCCACACATCTGTATTAATTTATCATGTTCGTGTTGTCTTTTTATCTGTTCTGCAAGTACAAAACAGATTCATGTATATTGTCATTTAAATATGAAATGATATCATTCACTAAAGGTTAATAATGATTAAGTGTATCTAAATTATATCTTTCCCACCGTGGCCCTGTGTGTGTGGATTTTGCATGTTCTCCCCGTTCTGCAGAGGTTTCCTCCGGGTACTCCGGTTTCCTCCCCCAGTCCAAAGACATGCATGGTAGGCCGAATGGCGTGTCTAAAATGTCCGTAGTGTATGAATGGGTGTGGAGTGTGTAAGTGATTGTGCCCTGCGATGGACTGGCACTCTGTCCAGGGTGTACCCCACCTTGTACCTGATGGTCCCTGGGATAGGCTCAAGGTTTCCTCGTGACCCTGAAAAGGAGTAAGCGGTATAGAAGATGGATGGACAGATGGATGGAAATTATACCTTATTAATAAAATATTCTGGAATTTTTTCAAAATGTACTAACTTGTATGGTGATAAAGTTGTGTTGTTTTTTTTTCTCCAGATGTTCACTGCATGTTTGCATATTTGATGCCAAAAGCATTTAAACAAAGCAATGTTTTTCATTATTAACACAATACACTTTTGTCTACTCTCTTTTATTCATTTATTCATAAAGACTTTCAACATAGTCAGTGTTTCATGTCAGTTCAGTTTCAATTCAGTTCCATGTGATATCTCACTGCTGCTACTGAGAGCAATTAGTGCTCACTTAAATATCGTTTCTTCCCACAATTGATCCCACTGTACATGCAAATTAGCACACGATATTTAGAATTGTAGTAAACGAGGGCATTCTCCTATTAATAAAATCGGTGAAATAAATTCCAGGATGATCTTGAGATTGCTGTATTTTCTAAGGAACCTCCAGCTGAGTGTTATGATACAGACACAGAGCGGGAAGCAAGTGCAGGTAAAGTGGCAGTTTATTAGGAACACAAAGAAAGGGTTGAGTGATCAACAAACAACGATTCAGAGGCAAAGACAACAATCAGAAATGTGCGCACAGACAAAGATAAAAACAAGGAGGTAGTAAATGTCCTTTTATATTGTGAAGGTGCTTGAATCCAGGTGTGTGTAATCAGTAATCAGGTGAGTGTGAATGTCTCAGTGTATGTATGCTGGGAAATGGAGTCCGAGTTGCACCGAGACAGAATTTTAAACTTGACACAAACACAAGGTTGTCACCAGAATCCCAGGTTTGATCCAGAACTCATAAGTATAACATGTTGTCCCTTCAGGTTCTTTGGTTTTCTCAACAAACATGCTACTATGTGGAGTGAATATGCTAGAATGCCCATAGGTGTAAATAAAGGTTCCCAGTGATGGACTGGCTTCCTTTCCATGCCTGTATTCCCGCATCATGTCTGGTGTAAACTCCGAAAAAAAAAAAAAGAAAAAGAATGAATGGATGAAATAATTACAACTTTGGTGCTCTAGCAAGACGTTCAATATGTAGTACGTCCAAATTTGCTAACACAGCACAACACATACATTACTGCAGAAGTTGTGATCAACCAAGAGGAGACATCGTGTGCCTACAGCAATCGACATAACATTAATGGCGTCCAATTGTTTCTATGGCAGCAACAAAGTAAAAAAAAAAAAACTCCCTTTATTGGAGAATAAACATATCTACACATTCTGAACTTGAGAACTCTGTAAAAAATGCTATTCATTATGCATCAGCTTATTATAAACATCCATATTATTCAGAATATAGCCATGGTGAAAGCTTTGCAATCATTTAAGCGTTTCTGTATATATATAATGCTATATCTTAAATGGAGTGGAATGCTCAAAAGGATATAAATTGCACATTGACCTTTGGATGGGCCGACACAATCGCTGGGGTCACTAATGGGAAAATTAGGTGAATTATAAATGCTTTCAGGTTGAATTGCTTGCGTGTTCCTCAATTAGAGTGTTCATGTGGGAGAGATTGAGTTGTGATGGAGCTTTGGGGAGTGACTGAGAGCTTCGAGAGGACACTAACTGCTCCCAAGGCCAGGCTTAATAAAGTGCTATTTAAACATATGAACCCATCCTACAGTTAGACTTCTCTCACACAGCTGTAATACAGGGATGAAAAAAGAGAAAAAAAGCGGTTCAAGTATACTTTAGGAGTATTGTTCAATTAAATATGGCATATTGCACTTTTTTCCTTTTTTCCCCCCTGTTTTTATTACCACAAACATTTTAAAAACCATTCAATTCTTAAATGAATTAAATAAAATTACATTTAGTTGAACTATATAAAATTACCTCGAAACCCACACATCTGTATTAATTTATTATGTTTGTGTTGTCTTTTTATCTGTTCTGCTTTATAATCTTCTTTTTATTATTGTTATAATTATTGTAGTAGTTGTTGTTATAATAATAATAATAATAATAATAATAATAATAATAATAATAATAATAATAATAATAATAATAATAATAATAATGCACCAAAATTGGCACAGACCTTCAAGCTCCTATGACTTTTCTAAGTGATTGTAATTATGGAATTCCCGTTACGGAATCTCAAATTGGAAAAGATTCCCATTGACCAAAAAGTGTTATAACTCCTTGAGCTTTCAAGTTACTTCCACCAAACTCAGCACAGTCCCTTCAGGATGTTCAGACAAGTCAGTTTTCCTAACTGATCAGACTCCCAGTATTCCTGTAGCTGGATGATCAAAAATCCCCAAAATTCCCATTCACTTATCTATCTATCTACATTAATGCTACAAGTATTGGCACCCTATCCATCCAACTCTATCTGTTTTGGCACACTACCTATCTATCCACCTGTACAGGTTCTGGAACGATAGCTATCTATCTAACGTGAACTCTAACATAGTGAGGCAGTGATTTGATTCTGAATCGACCTGAGAGCAGGAAGTGAACCAAACTTACCACGTGCAAACTGAGCAACACAACATTTTAAACTAGTTATTAAACTTAAGAGTTTTATGAGTAAGTTTTTCAGCCTTACACCACTCTCAAAATATATATATATATATTTTTTTTTTGTTTAATTCCGCAAAATAATTTAAGTTTAACTTAAATGTGTCGTGGAGATTAGACAACACTCGCAGACTACAGTATAGAATATATATACAGTATAGAATAAAGCAGGATAGAATAATGAGAGCGCTCTGAAATGCTTGTGCTGAACCACTACTATATATATATATGAAACACAGAGCATGACAGAATTCTGTGTACTGATAAGAAGCGGATTACGGCAGTTCAAACTTGTTTTGTTTTAGGATCTTGGAAGATGTTTAGACGAACCTTGAACAGAAGAACATGTTTGTGTCTCTGTAAGCAGATAAACATTCTGTACTGATCTCAGTGACATGACATGGCCTTCTTAGGCATGATCCTCACATGAACATGAACAAGAACAAAACTATTACAAAGTAAAAATGAGTAATTTCCCTCACAAATGTGAAACCAAACCAAATAGCAAAGGAACCAAAAATTTCAATTTCACTTGGAATTAGACGTAACAAAACTGACTAATGTGTACAAAAGCTCCCTAAATCAGGAACTGTGAAGCACACTTTAATCAAAACACTAATCAATGCATGGAATTGTCACAGATGCATCAGTTTATTTAAAGGGAGCTCATAATTGCAAACAGGTGAGTGTTATTGGTAATCAGACTGTGAAAGGCGAATGGAGCTTGCCTGCAGGTTATTTGATGAGGCCATGGACTAAGGATTGTGTGCAAACATGAGTAGTGTGTACAGTGTCGGATTTTGTAATAATGTTTGCGATGCTGACTGCTTAAGACTGGAACGAGCAGAATGCTAAGAGAGTATTGTGTACTAGGTTTAATGTAATGTCAGTCAAATATGAGAACAAGCACTTCATTAATTTCAATTATCGGCTGTCATTTGATTCGTTTATGTAGCTGCTTGCAGCAGTGTTTGAAGATACTCTTTCCGTTAGCAAGGTTTAAAGTGTCATGAAGCATATCACACCTCATACCTCATAAAAATTAAAATCATTGCTCAACCGTGCCATTAGCTACGTAACTTTATTAAACTTTATGCCACAGCTCTGCCGAATTCTCAAATCTGATTGGTCAGAAGGTGTTGAATCATATTCTATAATAGCAGCTATGAAAGTAGTTCTAGCTTTGAGGTTTATATGAATGCACTTGTTATATGACATTATGGAAGGTGTCTTCAGTGTCAGTGTTTTTTCTGAACGGATAACTTACTGGATCCATGGTACCATGATCTGTCCGAATACTTGATTCTGATTGGCTGGAAGGTGTGCTTTAAAACCGTATACATATATCAGTTTAATCACTATTCTAAATCAATTTGCTGCCTATAAACAACTGTAACCATAGTAACATATAGTTAAACTCACAGCTTCATTATTAGTAGAGATGCAGCACAGATGCAGGCAATTCACGTTCTCTCTCTCTCTCTCTCTCTCTCGCTCCCTCTCTCTCTCTCTCTCCCTCTCTCTCCTCATCCCTCCCCCATTATGTGGCCATATCCACTGACTCATTACTAGTACTCCAAGAAATAATGTACCTCATGCTGCATTGGCCTCTCTGATTGGCTATTTTGGGCTTCACTAGTGCAAACAGAATCCACAAAATGCACTTCCTTATCTAAACTTAAATCTAAACCACAATGCGTCTTTCTACGTCTGATAAATATTCCCAAGTATACTTAGGATTTATACTCTAATACAGGGAGTCACATTGAAACATACAATTACACATGTGATGAGTGATTTGACCATATTTAAGGTGTTTTTAGACCTGTAGGTCTGTGCTTTGTTCTGAAACAGGGACCTAAATTATTAAAATGTTGTATTTTCTCCTTGGGTCGGTTCGCTTTCACAAAGCAACATGTAGAAGCATACCAAGATATGTTTATGCAAGTCACATGCTAGTAAAACGTCCTCTTATTGGTCAGAGTGCACCAGTTTATGTTCAGGGGGTTCTGCTCATAGCGGTCATCCATCAAGATGGATAGAAACCGGCTCTGCGAGCTTATTGTGGCTTTCTTTGTAGCTGTGGTTATTAGAATTGATCTAATTACATGTTCCACAGAGGAATTTAAACCCTGATTGAGATGCTCGCTAAATGCTTTGTAAACCTCTGTGTTTTTTTAGGCGACCTCGTCTTTGGTCCAGGTTAAACCACGATTCATGTTGTGAACCATTATCGAAATGAAACGCTTTTAACATAACAAAGTCCCCATTCAGCATCGCTATAGAGGTTGGTTCGGTGGTCCATCGCGTCAGATTGCTTTCTCGCCACAAGTGATCCGCTCCAGAGTTCCTGATGGAGTTGGTCTTGGCCTGATTGTTTTCTTACAGATCCGAGCACGAGTGCAGTGTTCACATATGTCTATTTCAAAGGCTCTGGGACTCCAAAGAACCACAGTGAGTGTCATAATCACAAAATGGAAAAATTTAGCACAGTAGTGTGAACCTTCCCAGAAGTGGCTGACCTTCCAAAAGTCCTTCAAGAGCACAGCAACGACTCATCCAGGGAGTCACAAAAGAGCCAAGGATAGCATCAATGGACCTTGCATCAATGAAGCTCACTGTTCAGAAAGACACTGGGCAAAAATGGCATGCATGAAGAGTGCCGAGGTAAAAACCACTACTAACCCAGAAGAACATTAATGCTCATATGAATTTTGCCAAAACACACCTTGATGATCCTCAAACCTTTTGGTGAATGGTCAGGGGATCGATGAGTCGAAAGTGGAACTGTTTGGAAGACAGGGGTCAAACACATAGTTCCGCAAAAATATAACATGATACCTACAGTCATGGTGGTGGCAGTGTGATGGTGTGGGGATGCTATGCTGCTTCAAAGTCTGACCAACTTGCAATAATTGAGGGAAACATGAATTCTCTACCAGAAAATCCTAAAGGAGAATCTCCAGTCTTCAGTATAGTATAATCTTCTGTATAGTCTATTAAATTGTTTTTGTCAGCTTGTGTTAGCTAGACATCTTTGCTCCTTTTTTCTTCAGGAGAGAGTGAAATATTTGTAAAAGGACATGTTAGCTATGCCATAATATTGAATGATAAGTATGAGGTTTAAATGCTAGATTCATTCCTATCATGTGAATTTCCCACATCTTGCTGCACTGCATTTTGCCCTGCACTGGCATGAAGTCTTTATCACCTGCAATCAGTTATTAGTTGTTGTTTTTAGATGAATTATTTTTTACCTGCAATAATTTTATTAAATGAACCTGTTCATCTGTCTTCCTCCACCGCTGCTCCATAAAGGAACACTGCCAGGAATTTTAATGATGTGACACCCAGTGGAGAATTTAGAGCAGATATAACAGTGGAATGTGCAGGATTACCACAGGGCTGGCATTGGGAAATATTGGCTCTTGAAAATAGCTCAATGTGTCAAATGTGCATAAAGCTAGAAGAGCTGGAAGAAATTAAAACGTAGAAACGATCCATTAGACTTATCGTGCCATTAGCGAGGTAATTTTATTAAACTTTATGCCACAGCTCTGCCGAATTCTCAAATCTGATTGGTCAGAAGGTGTTGAATCATATTCTATAATAGCAGCTATGAAAGTAGTTCTAGCTTTGAGGTTTATATGAATGCACTTGTTATATGACATTATGGAAGGTGTCTTCAGTGTCAGTGTTTTTTCTGAACAGATAACTTACTGGATCCATGGTACTATGGTCGGTCCGAATACTGGATTCTGATTGGCTGGAAGGTGTGCTTTCAAACTGAATACATATATCAGTTTAATCACGATTCTAAATCAATTTGCTGCCTATAAACAACTGTAACCATAGTAACATATAGTTAAACTCACAGCTTCATTATTAGTAGAGATGCGGCACAGATGCAGGCAATTCACATTTTCTCTCTCTCTCTCTCTCTCTCTCTCTCTCTCTCTCTCTCTCAAAACTATTTCATATAATTCATTCAAATAAATGTAACCTTATCGCACTCCTTTATCTCTGTGTGTCATTTAGAGTGATACACAGAATTTTTGAAAAACAAAATGTTCCAAAATTTTCGCTGCAAACCTCAATGAGAGCTTTAATGTGTCAATGCTGGCAAGTCACCATGGTATAAGCATTGGGATAATCCATGTCTAGGTGTGCGTTTCGGGACTTTTTATGCACTCTGCTTTGCGTCAGATTTTTTTCCTCCACACCATGCGGTGGATTATCCCTAATGTAAGAAGTAGCTGTGTCTCTTTGCTCCATACATCTTCTTTTATCACTCCTTGGTTCCTCTGAGTGCATTTAAAGGATTTATAATGTCATCATTAATTCCCAGTGGTCTCACTGTTCGTCAAGCTTCAATGGGCTAAAATGCTGTCATCTATTTTCTGAGCAATTAGTACCTATTAGGAACATCCTTAATGGTCACCGGTTGAAGGATGCAGGATCCAAGAGCAGAGGATGAATCAACATAAGCAATCAGTTATAAAAAAAATATATTACACTTTGTCAAATAGACGCCCAGTCAGGATAATATCCATCTAGAAAAACATAAAAGTCCACCAAATATAAAATCTTCATTCATTCATACGTCTATTTTGCTCAGGGACATGGTGGATCTAGAGCCTATTCAAGTAACACACCCTTGATGGAAAGCCAGAGTTACCAATTTGGAGTTACCAGCCCATTTACTGGCATGTTTTTGCATAGTAGGAAGACCAAGAAGAAACCAATATGCACAAACGGAGAACATGCAAATCTCCACAGACCATAACCTGAATTCAGGATCGAATGAGGAACCCTGGAGCTATGAAATTGCAACACTACCCGCTCTACCACTGTGAAATACATTCTATCTGATATGGTACTTGGAATGTTATCTAGGGGAAAAAAAAAACAAAAAAACAAACGCCTGCTATTTGTCACTATGAAGCATTCAGGCTATGTGTTAGATAGGATTTAATCACATGACTGGGAATACTCACCAGCAGTTTTCCATGTGCATGACACCAGTGTTACTGTACTCTCCAGCTGTCTGCTTTCTACTCTGGTTTTAACCCTCAAACACACGAAAACATGAACCTGAATGTATGAAATACAAAGAAATAATCATATGATTATGATGAGCACATAGCTGAAGGGGCTTTTTAAACTAATTCTTAAAAGAAAAAGACACTATATAACAGATCATATGAGAATGTAACTAATTATCTAATGTATTGATCTGTGCATGAACATGAGGAAGAATAAATGATATAAATCACACCCATACCCTTCATACGGCATGTTTACAGGAATCCCACAACACACATGCTCTAAGATAGAAAGCTCTTTACCAAAGTCACAAGCCAAGTAAATTGCTGCACTTCAAGTGCAATGGAGGAAGATACTTTGGGGAATAAAGAGGCATCAATAAGACGAGAAAACAGAAAAATAGAAAGAAAAGAGACTTCTGTCTACACCCTCAAGCACCTACACTAAAGTGGCAGATTGAAAGGCCTTTGAATGTCCATAATTACAAGATTAAGTTACACGAGTTCTGCCAAGGAAGACAAAGCGGACGCTCTTATGGTAAGAAAAGCAGCCCAAGGTCAGTCAACTGAATTTCAAGGTCATGGCCTGAGTGAGAAAAAATAGATTGAAATAGATTCTGAATGCATTTCCTTTTGGGCTGATGAACAGTCAGTGATTTCCAGTGCTGAAACTAGGATCAACATTTTTGTGAGGTTCATGCTACAGAAATGTGACCCACTTCATAGTGATGACTCTCTTTCTCTGTGTGAGTGCTTGTCCTCCTTCTCTGCTGCTTCTGACTAATTACTGAAGAAGCATACACTCACCATGCACTTTATTAGGAACAACTGAGCAGACCAGGCAAACAGTTCATTGTCTAATCTCCAATCAAACTGTCCGGTCTCGGCGAACCTGTGTACACTGCAGTGACAGGAGAGGAACTCAGTGTGGGTTTCTAATAAACTCAGCGTGATCCACCACTTAAATGTCATCGTGAAGACTCCTAAGAGGAGTTTGACGCTGACTGAGGTCAACGCCTCTGTATTTTCCGTCTCGCACATCAAAACATGTTTCAAGGTGAATTTATTTTCATCTTCCATTTACTCAAAATTGCCTTTTAGCGAACAGGGAAAAAATATTGAACAGGGTTTTCTCTCCTTATAAATCATTCAGAAATCCTATTCATATATTTGACCTGAAAGTACCAAGGTAAAATAAAATTCTTAAAGGTCTCATTCCCTTCCTCTTTTATTTGGACTCCTATGTATGCACACAGTCCTGCCATAATTGGATTCGCAGGCATGTGAATTGGTTTTGTGCAGGAAATTTCCATAAGAATTTATTATACTGGATCTCATGTTTTAGAAGATAAGTCAAGTAAGTAAGGAATAAATACACAGTGAGGTGTGGTATAGGAACAAAATGTTCTGATAATTACAGTTTTACTTTTTTTAAAAGATTGGCACATCATACTTTTTTATTCGTTAACTTTTAATGCTGTGGAACATCTGTCAGACAAAAGTTACTCCCTGTTGGCGCTTCCTGTTGTCATTCTCCCACCATCCTCAGGATAAAGAAAGACTATTCCTGTGATGCATAATTAAAATTGAAAATATAAATAGACAATATTATTATTTAATCAATCAATCAATCAATCAATTAAATAATAGTGTCATATTTGTGTATTTAGTGTCAATGGCACGCTATAGTTTTAAAAAAATGTATTTACAGCCCAAAACATGAATTTCATCATGACATATTGTGTTTACGACAAACTGTCTGAGTGCTGGACTTGATCTTTGACTAAAAATTGCAACTTGTAATACCCAACTTCCACCCAGGAAAAATCAAAAAAATGCCCCCTCAACTTGAAATTCCTAATCATCAATTGTTGTAGTCTTCTCAACTGCAAGTTCCTTCCCAGTTTACAGACAAATCAACATGGCTGCCTACAGAATGAGAAGTAAACAAAGTAGCACTTCCATCCATCCATCCATCTTCTATACCGCTTATCCTTTTCAGGGTCACGCGGAACCCAGGGAGGGTACACCCTGGCGGAGTACACCCTGGACAGGGTGCCAATCCATCGCAGGGCACAATCACATACACACTCATTCATACACTACGGACACATGCCCATCAGCCTACCATGCATATCTTTGGACTGGGGGAGGAAACTGGAGCACCTGGAGGAAACCCCGGCAGCACGGGGAGAACATGCCAACTCCGCACACAATGGGCCATGGTGGAAGTCGAACCCCCGACCCTGGAGCTGTGAGGCGAACGTGCTAACCACAAATCCACCGTGCGCCAAAGTAGCATTTCTAACCTGTGAATTAACACTTACAAGGTACCATAAGTTGAACGCTTAAGCCGATATGGAACAAGAAAAATGTGCTTATGTGTCAAGGTATGTAACTGAGATATGTCTCTGTACCCCCCCTCCCCAACAAACTCCGCCCACATACTCGAGTAACTTCTGAACAGAGCTTAGGTCTTTAATTACATCTGAGGTATTTCGGTATTATATTAAATCCTCATTACTTGTGCTTTCCTCAAGCCTGAATACATTCTACAGCCAGTATTTGGAGAGAAGTCAATTTTTCTGCAGTCTATTACTATTCTTGTGCAGTCTAACAGACCTCATTTTCTCACCCGGAACCTTCGACTTCACTCACAACTTAACAGAACCGACAGGCGGTCAAATCAGCACATGCTATTTAAGACGTCAGGAAATAAAATGCTTGTAAGGTCCATTTACTTTTTCCTGCAGATCAAATCAGATCGAGGCAGAAAATCTTTAATTTGACGGTGGTTCAAATTCTCGAGCTTTACCACGAAGCAGGGCTTGTGTTTCTTTCAATTAGCTGTTCAAAGATGAGCAGCTAACATCGATCATTTAGAATTTTCTTCTTCATTGCACGCACGCTCGAGTCTTTTCTCTCTCTCTCTCTCTCTCTCTCTCTCTCTCTCCCCCCTCTCTCTCTCAGATGTCTACATTTATTTCAAGTGCCTAGTTGACAGGCCACAGGCCTTTTTTTCCATGTCATGAGGGAACTGCTAATAGCTAACTGACTGTTTTCTGGGTGGATGGCCTGACAGCACTTCCCCAGTGTATATGGCCCTTCTCCAGTGTTTCAATGCTTTTTATTTCTTGCCTCTAGGCCAAAACAAAAGGCCATATTGAGACTGTATGATGAATACATGCACATTGAAATTCAGAGTGGCAGCAAATACAACAAAGACAATGTTGACACTCTTTTCAAGCATCAGTAGTACTATCTGCATATCGACTGATATATATATATATATATACTGTATCCTGGAAACTTGAAAACGCAGCGATCAGTCGTCTGGCTGAAGATCAATCAGGAAAACTTCACAGAGAGTCAAACGTAAATCAACACCAACTCAAAGGTAACTTACTAACAACAAGTGCAGTGTGTCCTCGCCCTTTATCAGGCTGTTGACGTGTAAGTAATCATGTCAAGTGTGGCTGGCATCCCGTTCTTGATCCAAACCCAGAGAAGTGAAGAGATAATGGATGACTTTGTGCTCTGCAGTGAGGTGCTTTTCTTTTGTCCATTTACTCAGCAGACACCTCAGTGATAATCCCACATGACAGAAGGGTGATGAGACAGAGAAGTGTTTGACTCTTCTGTTTCCTTTTGTCCGCTTGCCTCTTCTCTCTCTCTCTCTTTATTTTTTTAACATGGCATAACCATCTCATTCCTACAAAAAAAAAAAAAAACACTTGTGAACTGAAGCTCCAGAGAGGGGGAATGAATGACAGCAGGCCTGTAACTGCTGGTACAACTCATAGCCCAGAGATCACAAGAGGAAATGACCTATGACCTGAGCTGTTTCATGGGTATTGCAAGGAAAACATAAACATATTGAAAGTGAGTGAGAAAACCGTCAAAGCTCATTATCAACTGTTCTATTTTCAATAATTAAAAATTAAAATAATTTGCAGTATTACAGCGGTTTCAGGAATATCGCAGTGTGGCTGACTGACTGGTTAATATTAAAATGTTTAATAATATAATGAGACATTAGCCACATCAAGTTAATAGCTGATACACCAGACTTAGTAATGAGTAATGTGTATCAGTGGTTGTTGATGGACACATAGCTTTCATTGCTCTCCAGACTACTCACTAGTGATATTATTAGAAAGCACTATCTTTTCTCTCCTCATTACTTTCAGCTTTCCACTTAAAATGTCTTTTTTTTTTCTTTTTTTTTTCTTTTTCTTGGTGCACTACATAGAGGCCATTATTACACACTTGGAACTATTACAGAGTGGGTTAGATAATGACTAGCAGCTACTAAATGGAAGAGTATGGGGTAATGCGGTGTCTGGCATTTTGCATTAAAACAACATGCCATGAAGCATTTACTCGTTTGTAGATATTCTGAAAATATTGCATGAATTTTTTTAGACACTACTGTAAAGAGTTATACGTAGAGAATATACGTATGCACAGTGAAATTGTTTTCTTCGCATACCAGGAATGCGCATACCAGGAATATGTCAGGAAGCTGGGGTCAGAACGCAGGCTCAGTCATGATGCAGCGCTCCCTGGAGCAGAGAGGGTTAAGGGCCTTGGTCAAGGGCCCAACAGTGGCAGCTTGGCAGTGCTGTGGCTTGAACCCCTGAACTTCCGATCTTAACCGCTAAGCCACTAATGCCCCCTAAAAGTATTTTATAATTTTTTTCGGTAAATGTACTAGGTGAATATTCATTATAAAGTTAAATGTGTCATCTCTGTGTGTGTGTGTGTGTGTGTGTGTGTGTGTGTGTGTGTTTTCTGGAATTATCTTATGTAAGAGTGTTTTAAATGTGAGACGTGAAATGTCAGGCAAGTGGGAGTTCCTCGCAGAATTTAATTAACATGCTCATGTGTGTATTGAATTTCGTTAATTACCTGACATTGAGAATGGATAATTATTCAAGCTCAAACATTGTCTTGCAACGAACGGAAGGCGAGAGTGCGGTGCTGTTACAAGCTGTGGACGAAACAAATAGCACTCAAGTAAACAAACAAAGAAACAAACAAACAAAAAAATGGTTAAAAAGCAAAGTGTACAGATGCATATTTTTTGGCGGGAAAGTCCACATTTTATGTAATGAATAGAACACTTGGAGTTATAGGAAAATAAGAAATCAGTGCTGTGATGAAGCAGAGTTACTGTTAACACCCTGTAAATAAAACGTTTTCTTCAACTTACACCGCAGATAATTGCCACTGATTATTTATTAATGAATGCCTCATGTTTTATTTGTTTACATTTACTTAAATAACTTCACGCTGTGGAACATTTGCAAATCAAGGGTTAACCCTAACCCCACACAAACCAGTGAATTAGCACCAGATTCGCTCAACACATCAAAAATATTCCAGTATGTGTAAACATATTTAATGTGTTCCAGGGTGGAATTTTCCTTTAAGCCTTCACGTTTGTTTCCTTTTAATCATTCAACTGTGAATTTGTTTGAAGAGCCGGTACAATCATCTCAGAATGACGAACAAGAGATTTTTTATTCCTCATCCACAAGCATTTCTTGCTCTGCATTCATCCAGCTTGTTTGTGCTTGTTGGCATTGTGTCCAAGTCCACTGACAGAAACCTTTGAGACAGAACACCCTCAGTATACACCTCTTTCACATCACATTTCCTCTCAGGTCAAAGGACGAGGCCACAGTGTGACATCTCGGTGTACTTCTGCTCTACATGATTCGTGCAACACTGCAACATTACAGTGGCATATTCAGAGAAAATTAAACACTCTAACCCATTTATATGACTAAGAAAAAAGCTCCTAATATTCAATCCTAACATTTTCACGACCCCATAATTCACTGACTGCATTACCTGAATCAATTAGAACGCTCCATCCAAGCAGAACACAAGACAATATAGCACTGTTTGTGCATTAGATTGGGCTTGTATGCAATTATTTGGGCACATTAATGTGTATTTTCTTATTACTTTGGGAGGGGAAAAAACATTCTTAGTTACACCTTTACCAAATCATCAATTCGCAACAAACACAGGGATCATTAAGCACAGAAAGGCACTGAATCATCCGTAAATACATTTCCAAGCAGGAGTGTTTTGGAATAAACAGAAATTCTTTTTGGGAAATATTTCTAAATTCATTGAGTATACGTGGACTTTGGCGATGTTTACTCTGATTAATTCCCCCTGACACCTGAATTACTTACTGCGATATTAAACATTTCCTGTTGAATTCTCGATTCTGGACAGAATGATTGTTTTTGATGATTTTTCTCATGTCCCTTTGATATTAAGTCATTGTTTCTATAGCAACTTATACATGGACTTGTACGCTGTAAAACCGGATAAGTTCATGTAACTCAAAAAAAGTTGACAAATCAATTTCTTTAAGCTGAAAAACACGTAAATATAACAAAAAATAACTTTAAAAGAGAAAGTTTGAGTAAAATTTTGGTTATGTTTAAGTGTATTTGGTGTAAAGAAATTGATTTATCAACTTAAAAAAAATTAGAGCTAATTAATTTCCTCGAATTTTTCGAGTTAAATGAACTATCCGGTTTTGCAGTGTATTCACCAGACATGTTCCACAGAATCTAAGGCTAATAATAACAACCAGATAAAACATTTGTGAAGGAGTCTCCAGTGTCAATACTGTCCAGTGTCAATTCTTTCTGGTTTATCGGTAACATAACAAGCAGCTTTTTGTTTGTTTTTTATTATTAAACTCAAAAGTAAGAAGAGTAGAGATTGATAGATAGATTGATTGATAGAGAGATTGATAGATCGGACCTCACTCGTATCGTGGATGAACCACAACATAAAATCAGCTGCCCTGAGGTCTGTGTAGTAAATCTATAGTGTCGCCTATTCCTATATTCACATGATATACGTCTTCATCAAAGGTCATTCCATCCATTCCACTCTGACCTCGAAAGTGCTCGCCCTTTAGAGCAGTGAAACCTGGAAGCTGGTCTTTCTTCCACTTTCTTTTTGCTCATCTCTGTGTGGGTTTATGGCAAGAGAGGAAGAAGGGTTATGACAGCTCGAATAATGTCATTTAAAGTCATATGGACAAGACTCTCTCTCTCTCTCTCTCTCTCTCTCTCTCGCTCTCTCTCGCTCTCTCACTCTCTCTTTCTTTTTGTATAGGCAGCTCAAAATTTTTAGGATATAACAGCCATTGTTCCTAATTATGCATAAAAAGAGGACATAATAACCATTTAATGGACTTCTACATGTCCAGAGTCCTTAACGTCAACCTGAGTGGGTCACCTGATACATCGGGGGGTCCCCAGAAGCAGAGGTAGAACCTGTGATTGTACATACATTTAGCAAAGCACACAAGCGCTTACACCAAGACAGCAATCACAAACAGTGTAAGCCACTATGTCTGTCTTACACACACACACACACACACACGCACACACACACACACACACACACACACAACAGTTGAGTGACAGAATCTGGTTGCCCAGGTAACAAGGGATCTGCATAAATTGGCTTATAGTGTCACTATGCGCCCCATTTCTTCTTACATGGGCCCTGTGACAGGAGTACATGCCAAGTGATAAAAGACATCAATCAACCCTATTCAGTATTTTACTGAGAGAGAGAAAGAGAGAGAGAGAGACAGAGAGAGAGAGAGAGAGAGACAGAGAGAGAGAGACAGAGAGAAAGACAGAGAGAGAGACAGAGAGAAAGAGAGACAGAGAGAGAGAGAGATGGGAGGGTATCATGATGTCATGATCAAATCAACAAACAACACTTTTTCCCAGAGAACAAGGAATATATGAGGAGAGTGTAACATAGTCGTGTTAATCTACAGAGAATAAAGCACAATAAAGTAGAATGCAGATAAATGAAAAGTCACTACAAGCTACAGAACAAAGAAAGGAAGGAGACTGAAAACTAGGAATAAAGGAGAGCAGGGGATATTAGAGACTAGATAACAAAGAGGCTAGGGGACAGTGGAGACTATGGAACAAAGAAACTAAGAAACCCTGAAAACTAACTAACAAGAAAACTAGGAAACATTGGGTGCTAGGAAACTAAATAAATGAAGTGGTACAGGAAAGTAAAATACCAACACAAAGGGAAGCTATTGGAAATGAGACTATGGGACATTTGAGACTAGAGAACATAATAACCAGAAGACACTGGTGAAAAGAGAAAAATGATACTAAGGAACATTGGAAGGTAAAAAAGAAAATTATAAACTGTGTCTCCTACTTTATGCTTATAAAAAAGAAGCACGGACATATTAAGAACGAGGAAACTATACAACACTGAAAACAAAGGATCAAGAAAACTAGGGCACACCCTGGATTAGGGGGCTACGAAACTAATGGACACTGTAGGGCAGGTGGTACTAGAGATTATACAACTAAGTAACACTGAAAACTAGGACCTATAACCTAAAGGACACTGAAAACTAGAGCACAATAAAACTACTAAACAAGGCAATTAAGGGACACTGTGGACATGGAATCTAGGGGGACAAGTAAGATTAGAGATCATGGAAACAAGGTGACATGAGGAGGAAAGAAAAAAGACAAAAGTAAAAGACCAGTCTTCCCTGGTTTGTCACTGGAAACAGTGAACAAGGAAACTATGGACCAATTAAATTAATGGATGCTGAAAACTATGGAATAGGGAAGCTAGGGGACACTAGAGCCTAGGGGACAGGATAAATAAGGGAGCAAGTAAAGTGGGGAAAATGAAGACTTGGAAATAATGACGATAGAATACACTGGAGACTAGGAGCAAGGACACTTAGGGACAATGGAGACCTTGGAATTCTGGAAAAGAAAACAAGTGAACTACGGAAGTATAAAAGTAGGATTTTACTTGTCTTTCTCTAACGCTTTATTGAAATGTAAAGATGTCATACAATATTTAACCAAACGCAGCTAAGAAAAGTTACGTTTGAAGTACACTCAAAGCAAGGTCCTATTATTTAAGGAATAAAACACTTTGGGGCATGCTAAAGGAAAATAATAAAAGGTGAAGTGGAGTTACTGGTACCACCCTGAAGTTCTCCTCTTGTACCACAGCAACCTGCCAACAGTAACAATTGTTTTCTATACTAATGAATAAAAACATTCTAGATCCATCAAATTGTAAGAGCATCTTCTGTGCACAGCCCGCTTAATAGATTTTTAGTTGGATTCAGGTCTGGGCTCTGGCTAGATCATTAAAAAACGTTGATTATCCTTTGGTGAAGCCGTTCTTTTGATGATTTGGATGTATGCTTTGGGTCACTGTCCTGCTGAAATGTGAAATTCCTTTCCCTCTTCAGCTTACCTGAAAACATTGCCCCAAAATTGACTGGCATTTATAACTATTCGTGATTTCCTCCACCTTGATAATAGCCCCAGGTCTGGCTGAAGAACAGCAGCCCTAAAGCATGATGCTGCCACCACCATGCTTCACCGTGCGTATAATGATCTTTTGGTGATCATACCTTTCATTTGGTGTACATACCTTTTGGAATTATTGAATTATTTTACATTTTGGAATTGCTCTCATCAGACCGAAACACCTTTTGCCATATGGCTTTTGTGATTTAGTTGAGCTTGGATATAATTTTGTGGGAAAGAGCTTCTATCGAGTAAGCTCTTTTTAGTTATACGCTATTGTTCAATTCAATTCAATTCAACTTTATTTGTATAGCGCTTTTTACAATAGTCATTGTCTCAAAGCAGCTTTACAGAAATAGAAACAGATATAAACAGTGAGAAATAGATAAACAGAGAGAAACAGATATAAAACAGAGAGAAACATAAATGGAATTTATCCCAACTGAGCAAGCCACTGAGTGGCGACGGTGGCAAGGAAAAACTCCCTAAGATGTTTTTTGAGGAAGAAACCTTGAGAGGAACCCGACTCAGAAGGGAAACCCATCCTCATCTGGGTTAATGTGAAAGTAACACAGATAATGTGAAAATGAGAAGTCTGTATGGCCTTAGGAGTAGCCATAGTCCCAGCAGAAGATTTGAGCTCATCCAGTGGCAGAAAAAATCTGGATCTCCAATATCTCCATAAAAGGAGATGTTACATGCATGGAGTAAGCAGTACTTCTCATATATTCCTGCAGCTCCTTTAAACTTTCTGTAGGTCTGTTGGCAGCCTCCCTGGTAAGTTTTTTTATCTTGTAGTTTTGTAAATTTTGTAGGGACGTCCTGTTCTTGGTATCATGTCACTGCGGTAAATCAAATGTTTTGGAAATTCTTTGGTAGCGCCTCTCCTGATCCATACCTTTTGAAAAGTGAGATACCATACAGGGTTGTAAGGTCGCTGCGGACCATGGCTTCAGCAGCCGAGAAGATGTGAAGAAAATCCTACAGAAACAGCTGATCTTTATTTGGGGTTAATCAGAATAATTTCATTGATGACCGCCGCATGATAATAACTTTTGAACACGAGATTGAATGTGATAGGTTCATTCTGAACACAGCCACATCCCTAATTAGAAAACTTTTTTTTTTTTTTTTTTTAATCAAGTTTTTGGAACTTTCCCTGAAATGTTTCTGATTGCTTTTCCATTTAATTTATATATATTGTAAATTCCACCTTGTCCAGGGTGTACCCCACCTTGTGCCAGATAATTCCTGGGATAGGCTCCAGGTTCCCTGTGACCCTGAAAAGGAGTAAGCTGTAGAAGATGGATGGATGGATGGATGGATGTTGTAAATTCACATTGACGGTGGAAAAAGTTCTGATATGATTTAATCACAAAAACCTGCCATTTTAACAGGAGTGTGTAGACATTTGATATCCACTGTATAGTTGAGTTTTAATTGAATAGTATTTATTCTAATAAGTGATTAGTGAATACTTTAACAATTTTACTGCAGTACCCTCATACCTAATATGGTGAAAACCTCATTAGACACATAGTTGGAAATTTCACCTTCTCTTACCGAGATTGCGTGCCACTCGTTCTCCCAGCTCGCCTGTGCGCGTGTGTGTGTATGTGCACATCACCATGCCCCCCTCTGTCTATGCTCAAATCATCTTTAATTAAAGTTACACCATCCCATGCCCTACCACATGGGCATCAGGGGGACAGTGAGGACAGCTCATATTGAGAGAGCTGAGATGAGATTTACCCACTGGCCCACAAATCCAAATGGGAATATTAAGGAGGTGAAAAAAAAATCATCTGAATTCAGCCTAGCGACTTAAATCTGGAATAATTTACTTCCCAGGGTGGAGTGATGTAAAATCCCTTCTCATTTTGAGTGGAGTGTAGGACAGGATCTCCAGTTAATATTTTAATGTTAATGCTAGTAGTGCAGCAAAATGCCTCTTTGTATTATTATGTAAATTCTAGCAAAGATATTAAAAGATTCTTTGTTTTTCTTAAGCTCAGCTGATGCGTTAGTTCTCAGTTTGGTGTACAAAAGAAAGCTGGGTGTTATTGAATAATAAAGTGTGATTATGAATTCTTTTGTGCCCCCCACGAAGCCCTGAGTAGAGGACTATTGTCTGTGATTTATATGACTTTTTATACCCTCCCCCTCATAGCACAAAAATAGGGCAGCTAAACAGGGATGATCTAGTAAATTACGTGCTCTTTATTCTCAGCGGCGGCTTGGTGGTTTTATGGGCCACAGACTTTTCTGTAGCAAGTGTATGAACATACTGAGTGGTATGTTCACGCCTGTTCCTTGTACCATGGCGCTTTTTGAAAACGATTTTTACATTTTTCTATATCTGCATAAATATGACCTAAAACATCATCAAATTTTCACACAAATCCTAAAAATAAAGATAAAGTGGACCCAATTAATTATCAATATTATGCTTGGTCATTTATTTATTGAGGGAAATGATCCAATTTTACATATCTGTGAGTGGCAAAAGTAGTTGAACCTCTAGGATTAGCAGTTCATTTGAAGGTGAAATTAGGGTCAAGTGTTTTCAATCAATGGGATGTCGATCAGGTGTGAGTGAGCGTCCTGTTTTATTTCAAGAACAAGGATCTATAAAAGTCTAAACATGTTTGTGGAAGTGTATCATGGCAATGAGATTTCTGAGGATCTCAGAAAAAGAGTTGTTGAAGCGCATCAGGCTGGAAATGGTTACAAAACCATCTCTAAAGAGTTTGAGCTCCAACAATCTACAGTCAGACAGATATGATAGAAATGGAAGAAATTCAAGACCATTGTTACCCTCCCCAGGAGCGGTCGACCAACAAAGATCACCCCAAGAGTAAGACGTGTAATAGTCTGAGTGGTCACAAAGGAACACAGGGTAACTTCTAAACAACTAAAGTCCTCTCTCACATTGGCTAATGTTAATGTTCCTGAGTCCACCATCAGGAGAACACTGAACAACAATGGTGCACATGGCAGGATTGCAAGAAGAAAGCCACTGCTCTACAAAAAGAACATTGCTGCCTGTCTGCAGTTTGCTAAAGATCACACGGACAAGCCAGAAGGCTACTGGAACAATATTTTGTGGACTGATGAGAAAAAAATAACATTTTTGGTTTAAATGAGAAGTGTTATGTTTGGAGAAAGGAAAACAGTGCATTCCATCATAAGAACCTTATCCCATCTGTGAAACATGGTAGTATCGTGGTTTGGGACTGTTTTCTGGGCCAGGATGACTTGCCATAATTGATGGAACAATTAATTATGAATTATAACAGCAGATTCTAAAGGAAAATGTCAGGACATCTGTCCAAGAACTGAATCTCAAGATAAAGTGGGGCATGCAGGAAAACAACGATGCTAAACACACAAGTCTTTCTACCAGAGAACGGTTAAAGAATAATAATGTCAATGTTTTGGAATGGTCAATTCAAAGTCCTGATCTTAATCCAGTAGAAATGTTGTGGAAGGGCATGAAGCAAGCAGTCATGAAACATGTCAGCATGTCAGGAAACCCACCAACATCCCAGAGTTGAAACTGTTCTGTACTGAGGAACGGGTTAAAATTCCTCCAAGCCGATGTGCAGCACCGCTCAACAGTCACCGCAAACATTTAGTTGCTGTTATTGCTGCACAATCGGGTCAAACCAGTTGCCAAAAGCAACTTTTGCCACTCAATGACCAAGTATAATATCTTTATCTCATTGGCTTTAATTGGGTTCTCTTTATCTACTTTTAGGACTTGATGTTGTTTTAGGTAATATTTCTACAGCTATATAGACAATTCTAAAGGGTTCAAAAACTTCCTTTTGCCTTTGTTTATTTATTCATTTACATATGATTCATTTACATGTAATTCATATTCATGCATGTGATTCATTTACATGTGATTCATTTACATGTAATTAATTTTCATGTGATTCATTTATATATGATACATTTTCATGTGATTCATATTCATGCATGTGATTCATTTTCATGTGATTCATTTAGTTCACAAACTTCCAAGCGCCACCGTATATAGGAAATGTTTTTGGCTTGAAGAACTTCAATTTCATTATACAGTATGATCATCTATACTTGTTTATTTATGCATTAGATAACATAGTTGCAAACAGCATTTTAAATGTGTTACATGCAGCATTAATAAGGCTATATATCACACCGAGTATGCTAATCAGTCTCACCTCTTGCTGCTTTGGATGGTCCCATTCGGATACCCCAGATATATGCACTTACCCAAATCTTACCTTATCATCAGTGCATAATCTCAGCTGGTTACCGTAGATTTGTACCTATGAACTGCCGCTGTAAACATAAACATGTCAGGACTCTTATTGACCATCTGCTCATACTGAACACCATTTCAACACAATCAGTAGTTTGTGCTTATACACTTCTACACCTGTATACTGTAATGATTTATAATCTCATCGTCCCTGCCAGTGATCCACTCCTTCTGTCATGTTTACATGTGTCTTTCCCACAGGAACTGTCCTGCTGACAAAAGCCAAATATTTATCCTATTCTAATATTTAGAGGTTAGATTAACAAGGCCAGAATGGTAATTAGATGGAAGCTGGGCGTAACCAATTCCATCTCTGCTCTCTGAAGCCCAATTTGTTTGCACGATGAGCATCCAAACAATTAGCGCTGTGGAGGAATGTGAAGGCTTGACAAAACGTCAGTTCATTTACAGCTCTAAGTGTCCTATAAATCTCCTGACTGTTGCTCAGTGCTAGAGAAGTACATTCATCAACCGTTCTAAAACCAGACGGATCAGTTAATAATAATTAAAATACAATAACGAATAAGGATCTTGTATCTTTTAACAAATTTGTTTTTGCATTATCTTTAGACAGAAAAGGCCTTCGTTTAGCTAATTGTCTTGATAGATTATTGATCTTGTAAACAAAGCAAGGCTCGGTATCAGAGACCAGAAATGCTTTTTTTCCTACAGGTCTGTCTTTCTAAAAACAAAAAGGATCACAAATAAAGGGTAATATAAAACATATTTGGAACAGAATAATGTAAGACAGATCCTAATCAAATGGTGGGTAGCCTCACTCATATTGTTAATTAGTAGGCCTGACACTGTGTGCCAACTTTAAATGTGATTTTTGACAAAAGAGTATATTTAAAAGTGAAAGCTCAGTGTGTTGAGGATCTACAAATGGATCATTTCCCCCACCTTTAAAAATAACAGTTTTTCAATGGTTCTTTATAGCACTTTAGTTTCTACACAGCATCTTCTTCTTGTCAACATCCATTTTTCATTGCTATTGTTTTTCTCTTGACATCAATCTTAAGGACCTATCTTTGGTTCCTTAAAGCACTAACTAAGAAGATCACTTCTTTTAGCGAATCATAGCGTGGTTACTTCCGGCGAAGAAAGCAAGCCTGGTTTAATATTGATATTACTATTAATATGGACGTTTTTCCATATAACATCAGTAGAACCCAGCCATTTCTCACCACAGAGGCCACTTGGGTGCTTGTTCAGCCTCTTATCATCTCATAAATTGACTACTACTGTATCTTGCTTATGGTATGTCTTCCCTTGCATACCATCAGAGCCCTGTAACTGATCCAGAATGCAACTACACGACTTATCAACCTCCCAAAGTTCTCCCAAACCAACCCATTGCTGCGTTTCTACCACCGCCTTCGTATAGCTGCCTCCATCAGATTTAAAACACCGATGCCCACCAAAAAAAACAAAGACAGACCTCTACCGTGTTTTTCTCTGGCATGGCTTCCTTAGGGTGCAAAGAATTCATGCATCAAGGCTCTCTGTACTGGCATGCTGGTGTTGGAAGAAACTTCCCCTGGCTGTCTAAAAAGCTGAGTCACTGACTGTCTTCAAATACACCAGAAATATATATATATATATATATATATATATATATATATATATAAATTAATAACGACTCACCTCTTCATGAAGCACTTTAAATAAGCCCTTAATGAAAAAAAAAAGAAAAAAGAAAAAAGCCCTGAAGAAAATAAAAACCGGTACTCTTTGTCCTGCACACACTCTCCGCAAAAAAAAACCCCAACAACCTGTAAATGTAATCCTGGTATTATCCATCCTACAGTCATACTGGTATTATCCATCCTATTATCCGTCCTTCATCACTTTTCTAAAAGAGTTGTACATGAATTGTTTTTAGAGATCTATTATCAAGCACCACCCAAACCTGCACCAATGGCACTCACAGTAACCCAAGATCAGGACTGAACCATGAGCCAGTAACTCTACCATCCGCTCCAATATGTTTCCCATTTGCTCAACACAATTATTAATAATTTGGCAAGGAAATTGGATAGAACGAGTCACCAGCAATTGGCTACAATTTAAGAATAACTTCATTAGCAATAGACCTTTCATAAACAGAAAGAGAGAGAGAGAGAGAGAGAAGAGAGAGAGAGAGAGATATGCAAAGAATTACAATTAGTTAAGGTTTAAGCATGCCTTCAATTATTCTTTATCCCATGGGTGCCTTCTAATAATGATATCACAATCACGTCATGCTTCATTGCACATTGCACTAATTAATTGGCTCGGAGTGTAAATAGGAAGAGAGTACGAGATTATCATATTGCTGACTATGTATTAGGAACATGAAATGATCAACAGGAATACAAAAACCTACAAACACTGAGAGAATTGCGTGAAATAGCAAAGGAAGTGGTTAGCAGCAGGAATCGAGTTTTATACTTTAAACCTACTGTACCATAACTTTCCCAGAGGAGGTAGAAAGAAAGAGTTTAAAAGAGTTTTAAAATAGAAAGCAGGGTGTCTGGAAAGTAATAACACTTCTTGTTGAAGTATAGGTTTTCAGCTCTCTCTCTCTCTCTCTCTCTCTCTCTCTCTCTGCAGTACAGAGAGACACAAGATGTAGACATTTATATTTTCAGTGCATTTCCTTCCTGAAGGACCTATGACTAACTGGAGCTCAAAATTCACTCAGGAGGAGTTGTTGACACCGGAGGTTATGAGCTGCAAATAACCACAAGGTTTATTTACTGGGAGGGCAGAGGTGTGGCTGCCACTTTTCTGTAATGGCTGAGTGTGAGCTGACAGGTGAAAATGAAATTTAAACCAAGGCTTCGTGTGGTGTATAGGGATATAAATCTATTTAAAAAAATAAATAAATAATGGAGAAAAATTCAGACTGATGGTGTGGCTCGTTGTGTTGTGCTGTCATTATAAGACATTATATTGAGTTATACCACAGTGCTGTTGAATTCTCACAAGGTGTTGATTCATTTTGTATAAAAATCCATCTGTAATTATAATCATACATTTTAATGCACTGGACTGGCACCCTGTCCAGGGTGTAACCCGCCTTGTGCCCGATACTCCCTGGGATAGGCTCCAGGTTCCCCGTGACCCTGAAAAGGAGTAAGCGGTAGAAGATGGATGGATGGATTGTTCTACTATGATATCGTTTTTATAGTAACTCCTTGTATAAGACTCATGGCAACTTAATATAAGACTTGTATAAGTACTGTATGGCAGACAGTCTACATTAATGACGCGGTGACGTGATGAGGACTGACGCGAAGATGAGTTACCGTTACCATCCCGTAGCTGATTATTTTTCTATAACTCAGAGTGTTTTATTCCTCTTATGCCAAATAGCCTTGTGCTAGCTAAAATACGAAGACACCAATGGTAAAACGAACAGCGTCACATTGTGCTTGAATTCCGTCCATCATTACTCAAAGCCTGTTGGCTGATTTCGGTCATGTGACTGGACTGTGATCATTTTTCCATAGCATGGCTTTATTTTAAATGGGAAATTATTTGACCCTGATCTTTCTATCATCCAAGTACATTTATGAGATCATTCTTCGATGCTCAATCAACAGCCGTGGATGCACACCTCCAAAAATACAATTGTGTGACTCTGATCGTTTTTTCCATTGTGGTCTTCATATTATTATTGTCCTGTCCTATACTATCCACTTCATAAAAATATTAAAGAGTTCTAATAATAGTCAAGGAAAAGGGAGGATTCGAGAATTGTACATACATGGATCATGGCCTTTTTATTTTTAAACAACAAGCTATAAGAGAACTTCAGCAATGACTCCAAGCCTCTGGGTCTTTAATCATCCAACAGGAACAAACATCACATACAATATATATATTCTGAGACAGTTCGTCTGATGAATCTTCTACACCCCCACATTTCTAGAAATTATACGTCATAAATAGAATTGAGCTGTGTCCTTATTATTAATATAGATTTGGCCACAATCCAAGGTCTGGAAGCTCCTAAATGCAGCTCAAGCATCGTAAAAAAAAATACAAATGAAGTGCTGTGGTGTTTGTCAGTGTTTATCAGGCAACAAATAAATTCAAATAGGTTGAGTTTATGAGTCTATGAAAGGCCAAGGCTAGAAGATGTTGAAATGAAAAGAAAGAACTTCAAATGATAATAAATACCAAGGTATGTAGTGTTTATGACTCATAAAGGTAGATTTGTAGCCTGTAAAGACCGTTTTATATTTCCCATACTAGTGTTTATGAAAACAGAATGATTGTGTGACATATTTTCGGCAGTGTTATGTCGTCCCAGCAAGACTGAAGTATTTGCACTGCAAGTCCACATAATAGAACAGCGTATAATCTGATGTCCAATTATTAAGACAGAAGGTTAGAATGGACGCACGATCAAAATATATGGCTCTAGTCTAAATATTTGACTTAAAACAGACGACCAGTTATAGCCTCAAATCTTGACTAAAAAACAGACCACTTCTAACTGATGTATGTATGTTTTGTTGCTTCAAGTCATCATATTTAATGAGGAATCTTGAAAGAAGATTGATCTTCACAGCATTCTACTCAGTCATTCCCTTTTGTCCTGACTTTTTGATGTGTTTTCTCTGTTTGAACACTGCACTGCATTGTACTACACGTAGCACTGAATGGCATCTAACAGTAACTCACTGAGGCAGTGTTGAGTTTCACTGTATAAGAGACTTTTTTGTCTGGTTTTATTCTAATCTCATGTCCCAGCCTCCTGGATTTCCTTGATTAGTCAGCTGGGCATTTGTTGGAGAAAAAAGAACCACGGTCTATTTCACTCATGGAGACAGATCTCTCTGTGAACGCTGAGACCAGTGTGTCATAATAGAAACAAACACGTTTTGTATATGTATGGCTTTGTAAAATGCGAGTGCTATATGTAAATATCACTGGACATAGTATTAATTTTATACTGCACAGGAAAACTGTTTGAGGACAAACTAAATCTTTTTGGCATGGTGGAAATTTTTTTTTTCTGTTGTATAGTACCTGATGTCACAGCCTGAACATGTACTGCTCTACCAAATCCTAGAGACTCATCAGACATCTCATCATATATATACAGTGCCTTGCGAAAGTATTTGGCCCCCTTGAACTTTTCAACCTTTTGCCACATTTCAGGCTTCAAACATAAAGATATAAAATTGTAATTTTTTGTGAAGAATCACCAACAAGTTGGACACAATTGTGAAGTGGAACGAAATCTATTGGATTTTTGAAACTTTTTTAACTAATAAAAAAATGAAAAGTGGGGCGTGCAAAATTATTCGGCCCCCTTGCGTTAATACTTTGTAGAGCCACCTTTTGCTGCGATCACAGCTGCAAGTCGCTTGGGGTATGTCTCTATCAGTTTTGCACATCGAGAGACTGAAATTCTTGCCCATTCTTCCTTGCAAAACAGCTCGAGCTCAGTGAGGTTGGATGGAGAGCGTTTTTGAACAGCAGTTTTCAGCTCTTTCTACAGATTCTTGATTGGATTCAGGTCTGGACTTTGACTTGGCCATTCTAACACCTGGATACGTTTATTTGTGAACCATTCCTTTGTAGATTTTGCTGTATGTTTGAGATCATTGTTTTGTTGGAAGATAAATCTCCGTCCCAGTTTCAGGTCTTCAGGTCTCCAACAGGTTTTCATCCAGAATGGTCCTGTATTTGGCTGCATCCATCTTCCCCTCAATTTTAACCATCTTCCCTGTCCCTGCTGAAGAAAAGCAGTCTCAAACCATGATGCTGCCACCACCATGTTTGACAGTGACATACCCCAAGCGACTTGCAGCTGTGATCGCAGCAAAAGGTGGCTCTACAAAGTATTAACGCAAGGGGGCCGAATAATTTTGCACGCCCCACTTTTCATTTTTTTATTAGTTAAAAAAGTTTCAAAAATCCAATAGATTTCGTTCCCATCACAATTGTGTCCCACTTGCTGGTGATTCTTCACAAAAATAAAAAATTTTATATCTTTATGTTTGAAGCCTGAAATGTGGCAAAAGGTTGAAAAGTTCAATATATATATATATATATATTTATATATATATATATATATATATATATATATATATATATATATATATATATATATGTATTAATATATATATATATATATATATATATATATATATAAAACATTATAAACATTGTTTTATCAAACCCAGACATTCTGGCTTCAGAACCAAGTGCAGCATTTGACCGAAACCCAAAAGTGCTGATCACCATGAGAATGCCATCCATACAGTCAAGCATGGTAGTGGTAGCATTATGTTGTAGGGATGCTTTTCATTAGGACCAGGAAACTGGTCAGGGTTCAGGGCAAAACGGATTGAGCCAAATACAACCAAGACTAGAACGAACACCCATTCTATTCTGCAAGGGACTTGAAACTGAGCTTCTAACAGGACCACAACCCTAAGAACAATGCCAAAGCTACACTGTAGTGGTTCAAAACCAAGGCCTAGTCAAATCTCAGACCTCAGCTTGGTAAATACAGACAAAAGTGATTCTACCAAATATTGATGGAGGGATTTTAATACTTATGCAACATACAAAAATGACATCAATCTTTGTGTCACAAGAAAAGAAAGTGCACCTTCATATTGTATAAATCATACTATTTGGTAAAAATCTCAATTCAAATCCATTTCAATTCCAGTCTGTAGCATAACCAATGTGGGAAAGTCCAAGGGAGTAGATATTTATGTAAAAGACTATATATAAGCACAATTTCGATTAAAATTTTTTAAAGTTCATATTATAATTGAAATAAAAAAAGTATCAGATTTATAGCTGAGTTTGTACCGAAAATGATGCCATTTTTTTGTGGTGGTTGTGATTGTATAGCAAAAGATAGATAGATAGATAGATAGATAGATAGATAGATAGATAGATAGATAAATAAATAAATACATACATACATACATAAATAAATAAATAAATAAATAAATAAATAAATCTAGAACCCTAAGGACTTCCAGGAGTTCATTTTTGGCATGTGATATGCTGTGTTTTTGTTTTGAGCTGGACGCTTACTCAGAGGTATTGTTGGACTGAGCAAGCCAAACACTGGCTGTTATATACTGACTTAGGGAGAACTGGGACACCAAACAGCAAACAGGTCTGTAAGCACACAATCTGTTGACACTCCAGTGCAGCTACATCTGTGTATCTGGGTTACCTGCTTCTGATATTTATTTTGCTCTGACAGACATTGTCAGAATGAATTATCATGAAATGGAAAGGAGTTATACACCATTTGCATCTAGTCATAAGTGCCCGTGTAGGAAATACATCAGGGTGTTCATAACAGTCCACAATTTCATACAATTTTATAAATAAATATAGATAGCTACAGAATGTACACAAATCAGCCATTTGACCAAGAATCAGATGTATGCCTGATAAAAAAATGACATGTCTTGAGCCTAAATCAAGTGTGTACCTACCTAAATAATTTTGAGTGACATCTGTGAAGAGGATCACACATTGCTAGTGTCAAAATGAACAAAACAGAGATTGTTCTTCATGGTCACTGCTATCTCTACGTGACAACCAGACCCCCCATTCTACGTCTAAACACTTAACCCCATCTTGTTCCAATTTCTAAATTTGCCAATTCTCATTCGTTAGATAGTTCCCCTAGCTCAATTATGGAGGATGTAATTATAATTATTTCACTAGCATTCTTGATAGAAATCTATTTGGGAAGCTTGATCTAGCACTAGATCTAAAGGCACCTAGGTAACATACGTAACTCAACAATAAAAAGGGAACAAATCCAAGGTTTACATGTTCCTGCCTGGGCCTCCCACAATCCCTAAAAATGGCTTTTTTGTTGCATCAGTCAGGAGCCCTCTTCTAAACTAAATGGCCAAATGTTTGTAGACACTCGACCATCACCAAGCCAATGGTGTTTGTTCCCTAAACTTTTAACACAAACTTAGAAACACACAATTGTGAATGCTGTAGCATTACTATTCCCCACAGCCACACTCCAAAATCTAGTGGAAAGCCTTTCCAGACGAGTGGCGCTTATTATAACAGCAAAGGGGGACTAAATCTGGATTTTCAACAAGCACCAGTATTGGCAAAGCTACTTTGAAACTGTTGCTTTTCAAGCTACAAGCTACTCATAATGTGAAGAAGTTAAGCTACAGTCAAGCTACCCTTAGTAGTAGTTAGCTAATCCACTACAGATTACTAATTTCTACTTCAAAATTGTATTCTGATTGCATTACTGATTACTGCATGATTACTAATTAGTTTACTAAAACCTACAGAAATATGCTACAAAGTTTACTCACAGTTCTTTCATTTGAAAAAGTAATTTGTTACTGGAAAAGCTACACTATTTATATACTAGCAGAGCTATTCTCACGTTAATGAAAAATGTAGTTAAATTAGTAGCGTCCTACTGTGGTAGAGCGGGTTGTCAAATAATCGTAGGGTTGGTGGCTCAATTCCAGATGCCGGACTGTGTCTTTGGGCAAGACACTGAACCCCAAGTTGCTCCCGATGGCAAGTTAGTGCCTTGCATGGCAACTCTGCTACCATTGGTGAGTGTGTGAATGAGAACCAGTGTAAAGCACTTTGGAACTGTTAAAAAAGCATTACATAAGTGCAGACCATTGACCATTTTACTCCTCAACACTGTCAAGCACATATCGGTGTGATGGTCAGGTGTCCACAAACATTTGGCCATATAGTGTAATCCAACACTTAACGTCTGCATAGGCACAGCGAGTCTCACCAGCTAGTTCAGGAGCTCAGAATATGAACAATATTATCTAAACATAAAAATATTAGATAATTAAAAACATAGATAATGCTTAGTGGTTAGCATGTTTGCCTCACCCCTTCCAGGGTCCGGCGTTTGAGTCCCGCCGGGGCCATGTGTGTGCGGAGTTTGCATGTTCTCCCCGTGCTGCGGGGGTACTCCGGTTTCCTCCCCAAGTCCAAAGACATGCATGGTCGGCTGTTCGGCATGTCTAAAGTGTCCGTAGTGTATGAGTGGGTGTGTGAGTGTGTATATAATTGTGCCCTGCGATGGACTGGCACCCTGTCCAGGGTGTACCCTGTCTTGTGACCAATGCTTCCTAGGATGCTGAGGATAGGTTCGTCGTTCACTCGTGAAAGTGTAAGTGTATATATATAATGAAATATTATTTTAAAAAAAAAATAATAATAAAAAATAAAAATTAACATGACATACTTTCGCACTGAATGAGAATTCACTTGGAAGTGGACAGACACCACTGTACTCAGACACTTTTGGAGTTTTTGTCTGCACTCGAGTGTGAGTGCTGTGCTCTCACCTACCTAAAGAACAGCACCACGGTGGAAAAACACACCAGGGCTCCATTCAAACTGACTAAACGCTGGACATGTGAAAGTGCCCTAAGAGTGCATTGTATTTGGTACTGCTCTTTGAACGCTTCATCCTGATGTTCTTCCTTTCACAAAAACGAGCAGAAGTTCAGGTCACCCCACTGTGCATCTCTGTCTATGATGGGGAAACTCCTGCTGCTCCAGAAAAGGAACTGTTTCTCACTCATGCCTCAGTAATGGAGCTCCTGTCACTCCGACCATCAAACTGCAGATCAAACCACCACTTAATTGGTCACACGAACATCAGGAGTGCATCATTTCCTAAGTGAAGATTATGTTTACACCCAAAACAAAGGGTAGAATCTGAAAAATAAAGGTGGCAGAGAACTCTTGATGGATCTTTAACCATTATGTGGAATTATCTATTAACTCAGCAGAGCAAGGTTTACAGGTTCATCCCTTACAGAAAAGTTTTGACACTTTATTGTTATTAATTTCACGTGCAATTTTTTGACATGATTCATTTATTTTCGTTATTTTTGCTCATTATTAATTTATTTTCACTCATGAAATGTCACTCATACGTCATTTATTTTTCACTTCTGATTTCTACACAGGATTCATTTGTCACATGTTTTTTTTTTTGTTACGTTTTATTTATTTATTTATTATTTATTATTTATTTTGTGGGAAAGACAAAAGTAACTGAAAAGATAATGCTGCTTCTTTGATTTTTTTCAGTGTTTCAACTGGAAAACTAGTCTGCAAATTAATGTCAGGGCTCGTCCTGAGAGGATACACATTCCCCAGACAATTCGGAAATGCCGATCAGCCTACTGCGCATGTCTTTGGACTGTTGGAGGAAACAGGAGAACCTGGAGGAATTCCCCGAAGCATGAGGAGAGTTTGCAAACTCCACACACAGATGGCAGAGGCAGGAATCAAACCCCCAACCCTGATGGTGCGAGGCAAATGTGCTAACCGTTAAGCCACTGTTCCCCTCTCACAGAAGCTCACTAATCTCAAATTGAAGAAAAATATTTGAGAAAACCAAGCATTGCAATCTTTCTTGTAATCAATTTAGGTAAACCACGACAGGATCTTAACTGTGCTCCATGCAACAAGATAATCCGCACTTATATAGCGCTTTTTTAACCTTAAAAAAACACTTTGCAGTTCTACACTGGTTCTCATTCACCCATACCAATGGTAACAGAGCTGCCATTCAAGGTGCTAACTTACCGTCAGGAGGAACTCTAGGTTCAGTGGCTTGCCCAAGAACACTTCAGCATGTGGAGTCACGTGGGCCAGGAATCGAACCGCCAACCCTCCAATTAGTGGTGAACCCACTCTACCACCTGATCCACAGCCGCCCGATAATTCCTTGCTGAGATGTTGTGTACAGACAGAGCTCTTTCTCTCCTGAAGTGCATCTCAATGGAATGAAAGCAGGGCAGGACCGAAATCACTGTCCATTCTTTTCCCACAGCCTGAGTGAGTCTACAAAAGAGACTGATTTCTCTTAAAGCTTCAGGAAGAAGTGTGTGACGTTCTGGGAGCCAGCTGATTGTTCCCAAAGCCTTACTTAATGAAGTGCTGTTTAAAAGATGGACTCATGATTCAATTACAGTCCTCTCTTTTAGCGCACTTGCAGCTCTGTAGCTAAGTTAAGTTGAGAGAGGTGATCTGTGGTTCCGAGAGGCTCAGGATATAAACTTTCAGTGTTTATTACCACCATACCACTTCAGTTGCTTATAATTTATAAAGCAAGGTATTTAATATATAATGGGATGTTCAAAAAGCGCACATGGGCATGACGGTCAGGTGTCCACAAACTTCTGGCCATATACGTATCGTATTATTTACCAGTTGAGCTCGGCTGAGTGCAATGAATGTACAGCCATCGAAAAAGACTCGATACTGTACCAAATGCCAACAACCAAAAGTCATCAAAAATGAGGAGATAATGCTGCCATGTGTCAAATCAGTATACCACACGGTCGATCAGACTGCACAGATTTACAGAATGTAAACAGAGAGGCGACATTAATTCACAGTCTAACGCTCTACATAATACCCTTCCTTCTGTTTCCACTTGTGCCATGAATTCTTTTATCTAGAGCAGCAGATTTTGCTCTCAAGAATTTAGCCTGTTAGAATGTCAGACTGTCCCTCAGAGTCTCCCAGTCACCTCTATCAGCACGTTAGGGAGTCTCATAAATTCGGTATCTGCCTCATACACTTTTAATTCACATTCATTTCAGTGCTCAGGGAGTTAGGGGGGGGGGTGGTGGTGGTGGTGGTTGTTAAGACATTATCACCAAACGATATCACTGCACTCAAACAAGAGAAGAACATTTAAACAATCACTACACTATATTTCATCTATTTATTCATGATCTAAAGTGAATTAAAGAATGTTGCAGGCTGAATGAAAAAACACAGGTTCACCCAATATTTGTTTATAAGAGAAGTGGTTAGGAGAATGTGTTAGATTTTCAAAAGCATCAATATGGTGGCTCATAGTCCATCCATCCATCCATCCATCCATCTTCTACCGCTTACTCCTTCTTCAGGGTCGCGGGGGAACCTGGAGCCTATCCCAGGGAGCATCGGGCACAAGGCGGGGTACACTCTGGACACAATCACATACACTCACACACCCATTCATACACTACGGACACTTTAGACACGCCAATCAGCCTTGGTGGCTCGTAGTGAATTTCGTAATTATGTCATGTAAATTCTGATGGATTGGAAGTAAGTCTATCCCAAAATAAAATCACTTATAACACAGTGCTGTTGAATTCTTGAATCTGATTGGTCAGACGGTGTTGAAACGTTTTCTATAACAGCATCTCTGACAGCAGTTCTGTCTGCGATACGTTATCACTTCTATAGAAACATCTAATACTCAAGGACTCGCATACGGCAGACGTATAATCGTCGATACGTCGAGATGTTTATTTAACATTTATGTACGTTTCATTTATATAAGAGTCTCCAATGTTATGGAATTAAATTTGTGCCAGAAGTGTTGAACGTAACTTTTCAAGAAGCAACAATAATATACACGGAGAACTCTGGGAACTCGGTGGCAAAAAATTTAACACGGTCGTGAAATAAACGGCGTTCTTTGTTAACAGTTTTAACACTATAACTATACAGAGAACCGCATCCAGAACAGTCGCCAAAATTCATGCCACTGAAGTCTCTACTTCCAGGTCAGGGAGCCGTCAGTCCAAATCTCAGCAGTCACTGAGAGTAAATTGCTGTTTACTCTCATTGACCACGGTTGTAAAAAGTGGTTATTTGAGTTACCGACGCTTTCCTGTCAGCTCGAACCAGTCTGGCCAGTAAATGCTTCGTGGACGTTTTTTGTTTTTCACACCATTCTGTTTAACCTCTACAGACTGCTGTGTGTGAATAATCTCAAGAGATTTCTGAAATATTCAAAACAAGAGCATCTCATAGCATCACGGGGGTAGTGGTGGCTTAGTGGTTAAGGCTTTGGGTTACTGATCGGACGGTTTTTGGGTTCAAGCCCCAGCACTGCCAAGCTGCCACTGTTGGGCCCTTGAGCAAGGCCCTTAACCCTCTCTGCTCCAGGGGCACCTTATCATGGCTGACCCTGTGCTCTGACCCCACTTTCCTGACAGTCTCGGGTATGCGAAGAAAAGAATTTCACTGTGCTCAACTGTATATATGACCAATACAGACTCATTATTCATTATAGCAAGAACCATGCCATGTTCAAAGTCACTCAAATTTCAATCTGATGTTAGATCTGATGTGTGATGTGACTCTTCACCTAAATATGCACGATTTTATTCATTGTGCTGCTGCCACATGATTGGCTGAAGTGTAGAGCTGTTCTAATAAATGGGCTGTTGAATCGATATACACTTAACAAGGACTCGTTTATAAAGCAGCTTCAAGTTGTAATAACTGTAATGAAGATATCTTCCAAAATTCAGGGCTTTAGTGAATTATTATAAATCTATGGCCTGTTTTCGTCTTCTCTTCCACTGGTTGCATATTTTATGGACCTGCAGCTGTTTATGCTCCTGAAAATCAATAAATGAAATATGAACGGAATCAAAATCCATTCCCTTCTCTAGTTCAATCCTACACCCTCATTACCTCTTTCTACGTCTGTTTTTCTACTTTTCTTTTGATACGATCTGCTTGTGTAGATGTAAAACCTTTTCTGACAGAATGAGAGAGAACAATACAAGGTTAGCTCTCACTCGTTTTATGCAGTGAGAAGAATGCTGACAGCCAAGAAAGAATGAAAGTGTCGTGTGAATAAGAATGAGAGAAATCAGCGAATTCTGCACCAATCAGCTATTCAGAGTTGTACTTCATTTAATGAATATCAGACTGTGACAACAGATAAAGCAAATTACTGCAGATAATTGCTTGAGCCGGGAAAAAGGGATGAGAAGGCGAAAACGGCGTTCGAAAGGGGAAGTTGGATGGAAATTTAGCTAAGAGATTAAAGCATCTCTGAGCATCAATCAGCTTATCTCTTTACCGTTAAGTGTATTGGACTTCGAATGAATTCAATTATTTGAGATGTTTCAAGATCTTTTTATTTTTTATTTTTTACCTGAACGTTCCGGTTCAGGGTTCTTTTCATTACTCTAACTGACTCCTTCATCCTTCATCCTTTAAGCTTGTGACCTGGGAATCGATTCATGAGAGCTATTTTGAGGCCATGTCAATTTTTTGTTTTGTGTTTGTGGGCCTACTGCAAAACTGTGACAATAGATCATAACATCAGCCATAACATTAAAACCACTGACAGGTGAAGTGAATAATATTGATTATCTTGTTACAGTGGGATATATTAGGCAGCAAGCAAACACTCACTTCTCAAAGTGGCAAAAATGGACAAGTGTAAAGTTCTGAGCGATTCTGACGAGGGCCACATTGTGATGGCTAGACAACTGGGTCAGAGCAGCTTCAAAAACGGCAGGTCTTGTGGGGCGTTCCCGGTATGCACTGGTTAGAACCTACCAAAAGTGGTCCAAGGAAGAACAACCATGACAGGGTTTTGGTGTGTATATAAATATACGTAACATAATATATAACATTCAACAACTGAGACATAAACTTAAGAAGTTTCACAGACATTTGACGAAGAGAAATGGAATAATGGGTCCCTGAACCAAGGGGGGTCAATATTAAAAGTGACAGTCAGTATCTAGTGGCCACCAGCTGCTTTAAGTACTACAGCGCATCTCATCCTCATTGACTGCACCACATTCGTCAGTTCTTGCTGTGAGATGTTACTCCACTTTTCCACCAAGTTCTCGTTCACGTCTGGGCACACACACACACACACGGTTACATGTAATTTTCCAATGCGAGGACAATCAGCTGTCCTTCCTGTCTCCCTGTAGCACTGTCTCAGCCGTCTTACATTAAAGACATTGCAGTTTATTGCTCTGGCCACATTTGCAGTCCTCATGCCTCCCTGCAGCAGGTCTATGGCATGTACACGCAAGTGAGTAGGAACCCTAGTCATCTTTCTTCTGGTGTTTTTCAGAGTCAGTAGAAAGGTCTCTTTAGTGTCCTAACTGTTCGTGTCTTAAAGATTGTCCAACAGGTGCATGTACAATAATTGTTTATGCTTCATTCAACAAGCATGAAAAACATCCTTTAAACCCTTTCCAATAACGATCTGTAAAGCTTATTTGAATTTTACAAAATGATCCTTAAAATACAGTCTCCTGAAAAGTGGACGCTTCTGTTTTTACTGAGTGTATATGTAGACACAGACACCTAGATGTCCTTAGGACTAGTCTTGTAAAGAGAAATCTGTTCATTAGATGCACAATTATGATGACAACAGCTATTAAATCAGCATATTTACATTACATTACATCTGTTTGCGAATAAGAGCATTGCTACTGTATGTGTATAGTGTATGTTTACTCATCTATTTGAATCAAACTTAAATGTTAAAATTGAATGTACAATTAACCTTGACCTGAGGAAAGATGCGCTGTTTACTTTATGCATTTGAATATCTTGCTTCGGATTGAATTAGGTTGAGATCAACCCGCAGCATAATTTGAGTCAATATTGGTTTGCTACAAGCAAAAATATGTTTGATTGGTTGTTACAATAACCCTAATGCTGAATATGACGTGACATATCTCATAACAAATTCACAAAAATAGGCTTTTGCTACATTATGAGAACATTTTGTCTCTATTATCCTAAGACGGCTGGTTTTGCCAGTTACTTTCCCCCAATTCTTCGTCCCAAATCTGATAAATAAATGTTTATAATTGTAGCAATTGCGCAACTAAATCCGGGGATTTCTGCAACCTATGGAACCCTCTTGGACAGTCAACTGAACACAGGTTACCTCAGCCAAGGGACAACAGGAGCCAGGGGGATTGTGAGAGCCCAGGGACGTACTAGTTCGAGGCCTGGTTGTTGCGTCACCTCTAGAACTTAGTGAGGCTGTCAATGCTGCACCTCCCGACCATGACAAGGATGTCGTCACTCATCCTCCTGGCTCCACCGAGAACATCTCTCCGCCACCTGACTGTCAGAGATGAGACTACTGAGACTACTACTTTCAGTCAATACCTGTCTGTAGACTTCCGACATTCTGTTCAAGGCCCTGGACCTATTTTGGATCCTGTAGTTGTGTGCCAAGAGGCATAATTAAAGTTTCTGTCACGTAGATTTGAGTTCTTGTCACGTGGTTTTGTTTATATCATGTATTTGTGTCTGGCCATGAATGTTTGTTTTGAGTCTGCTCATATTTTATTCTCAGATATTCTCTGTTCAGCCATTGATTAGTTTGTTTGTTTATACCCTGAATTCTCATCATTCATTTTCTCCATTAAATCCGAGCGTTCCTGGTTTAGACCTTCGACCGTTTCCCCATTTCTCAATTATGGATTACTCTAGTTTGAATCTTTTAGCCTGAATGTATTCTGATTCCCGCTATGGACTGGGACGATGAGTACTGGATTCACCCTAATAAACACCACACTGATTCGACACACTTGTGTCTTGCCTCCAATACACACGTTACAATAATAACGTTAACCTGGTTTGGTGTAATGTGTTCCAGCAACACGATTTCATATTATTGATTCTAATGTGTTATTTCTTAGAATAATATCGTTTCGAAATATCTGTCTAACTAGGTGTCACTTATCTTCGGCAAGAAAATGCATAGAGAATACTCGGCTTGGAATTCATCTTGGGAATTGTAGATCATTAAGGCAAACAAAATGTGCACACAAAGCCATCTGCATTATGGCAGCAACTCGGGGCTTCGACGAGTGAAAATGTTAAATGAGAGAATAAAACTCGACGAGGAAAACTCAATAGAGCTAGGAGAGATGCTGGAGTCTGAATAAGAGAGATAACACCTTAATTCAATTTCTCATTCCCCTACTGAGGATTGTCCATTTTATTCATTCTAATGGACAGGAAGAGATGTTTGTCTCCACTGCTGCAGGAAGGAAAGCGTAACAAAGCAGTGGACCAGTTCCTCTGAGTTAAGCTTGGATTTAACTCCAGGCATTCTCATCAGCAATTGGATTTGAAGTAGTGTATTATGTGTCTCCCTGAGATATGAGGGAGGGGAAAAGGTAATATTTGTGCATTTCTCATTTGCAGTGACCATGAACAGATACCCCAGAGCTGCAACTATTTGTCACAGAGTGCCTCATTTTTAAGGAATGCCCTGAAGTTCTACCTCTTTTTCTTTGACTTTGCAGACATCTTGATATATTGCAATACCTGGTCCAAATAGACCAGAAGGCAATATTAGGAGTGTTGATCCATAAGGAGGTTATGAACTGCAGAACACTGCTTTAGTGAGTACTGGTTAGGCATTCCTTCTACGGGAGGCGCAGGGCTTACATTTGCAAATAACATTGTTTGATTTCTACACAGCTTTCTATGACACCATAAAGGCACCTTGAGTGTGCTCAGGCTCACGTTTGTTAGCTAATTTTGTAAGTAGTTGTCAAGTCACCATCATTATCACGCTGCGTCTCTTCCAGAAAGCAAGCATGGTAAGCATAAACGCTGCACTTGCAATTAGTCAGGTCTATGGGATGTGCGACTCTGTAGAATCACCTAAAACATATACCACTCATAGGCTGCATGAATCTACAGTCTGTGCTTGAAAGCAATCGGCCCCGGTCTTGCTTCTTCAATCGCTTCTATGAATGTTTCTTATTATTGGTGCTGTTGTTCTTGATTCCACAAAAGTCAAACATTAAGCCTTTTATAACACCAAATAAGACAATGCGGATCTATTTCCTCTTTGTAAAAGATTGAGGGCTTAGCTGTGCTAGACCTTTTAGACCAGCCATCCTCCTTAACGTTTTATTCACCACCAGATCCTTAGTTCTAGTCTGATGTAGGTAGGTAGTGGTATCTATAGTTAGGTTTTCAGTTATCGATTGATTTATTTGAATAAATCATCCACATCAGAAATAGATCGACTGTAAAGATGGCCGACAGTTAAAGCATTAACGGTTTGGATCCACTGGTGTTGCTTTTAAGGGGGTTAGAAACATCTCCTACTGCAGAGAGTTGGTTGGACAGTGGAGTTCAGAAGCAACGATTGAACCAATCACTGATGGATGTTATGTTCACCAGTTACCTAAATGGGAAGACGCAGAGCACAGACAAAACACGTCTCTGGTATGTATTAGTAGGTGGAAACTAAACATGTTTTGTGGATCTTCCCAGTATAAAATGTCATTTTAGATTCAGTAAACAATCTTGACTGGCACCCCGTCCAGGGTGTACCTCACTTTGTGCCCGATGCTCCCTGTGATAGGGTCCAGGTTCCCCGTGACCCTGAAAAGGAGTAAGCGGTAGAAGATGGATGGACGATTAGACAATCTTGTCAAATAATTCTTTGCAAAAGGCTATGTGTATGAGGAATTGGGGGTGGCTGTAGTTCATGTGGTAGAGTGTGTTGTCCACTAATCGTAGGGTTGGCGATTTGATTCCTGGCCTGCATGACTGCACATGCCGAAGTGTCCTTGGGCAAGACACTGAACCCCAAGTTGCTCCCGATGGCAAGTTAGCGCCTAACTAGCGTGTGTGTGAGAATGGGTGAATGAGACACATTGTAAAGCGCTTTGGATAAAAGCGCTATATAAGTGCACCATTTACCATTTTAGGAATAAAACACTTTGGGATGTGCTCGTATAGGAAAATAATCAGTTCTAGGGTAGTAACTGTAACACAGCTTCACATCGGGCTGCACCACCCAGTCATTTTTTTATTTATATTTTCCTATAACCTCATGCCCTGTTGTGTTTTATTCTTTACATGCATATTACATACCTGTCAACATGACGGTCCGTCGCAAATCACTTGATTCAAAACTATAGAAAATCTGGGGGGGAGGGTGTGCGTGTGTGTGTGTGTGTGAGTGTGTGTATGTGTGGTGTATATATCTCACAAGGCTGTGTTTATTAAAATTATGTCCCATGAATCATTTAGTGTCCTTGTCATCAGAAATGCGGTTTAAACAAATACAGACTAAACGGTTTGGCAACAAACTGGATAAATCTTCAAGTACAAGTATGAATGAACGTAACTGTTAAGCTGATTGTGTCTCTGTTAATGTTTTTTTAATACGGAGTAACTGCTGTTACTTGAAAATAATACACTTGAAGGTGTTATTCCGTTTATACCACAGTGATTTGCCAACTTAGTTTTTTGTTTAGAAAGAAGCTGCATGGTGAGATGTTCAGTGGTTTATAGTTACATTTAATGTTGTGGAACATCTACAGTATGAGACAAGTTAGTTCCTGTTATTGCTTATGATATATCAATGATAAAGTATTTCCTCAGCTGCACGTCTCTCTTGAAGCTAATGAGACACAAAATAATGCAGCTTGTCATTTTACTGAGAAACCGGCAAGCAAAACTCTTCAGTCTTGAAGATTTTTACAAAATACCTAAGATTAGGGTTACTGACACGTGAGCTTCCTCATAAACATCTCCTAACAAGCAACTTCAATCAAATTGATGTGTATACAGTCAGATCCATGAGTATTCGGACAGTGAAACAATTTTTGCAATGTTGTCTCTGTACACCACCGGAATGGATTTGGATTCGGTAGTTGTTCATGGGAACTCTCAACGTGCGGTCCAAACAAATACAAAAAAACCAGGCCAAATCGACAATTTGGTACATTCTTAAAAAGAAGGAATGCGCTAAATTTGTCTACACTTCAATCACGTCTCGATTGAGTCATATCAAATCCACTGTGGTGGTACACAGAGGCAAAATTGCGAGAATTGCGTCGCTGTCCAAATACTTATGGGCCAACAACATATTTAAAAGCAAAAATCCATTTATTGTTATGGCTTTGATTACGTGGAGTGTCTGCCATACGAGTCCCTGAGTATGAGCTGTCATTTTGGAAAAGTACGTTAAAAGTACATTAATATAAATCTTATTGTTCATCTTAAAGCTCGATCTACTGTCTGGGTCATGCAGTTATATCAAATTATTTATATATTAATATAAATAATTATTAATGTATAATCTGGTATGATTTACAACAACTACAACAACAACAACAACAACAACAACAATAATAATAATAATAATAATAATAATAATATTGAAGACCAGTATTAAGAAGATCTGTCACTGATAACTTGATCCGTATACGTTTTCTGTTAAATTAGTAGAGAAACAAACTGTTCAGGGAAAGATAATGATGAAAGACCGATCACATCAAGACCTGCTTAAAGTCACTTGGCTTTATCGAACACTGTACCGCAACCCAAATGTTCTAGTGTTTATCTCCACATTTCACAATCATGAGGTCAGAACGTTCAGCACACAACGTTCAAAGAGATTTATAACCAGCCTCAGAAAAAAAAAAGAAAGTATATAAGATGCTTTTAAAAAAAAAAAAAATGACTGGGCCCTAATTGCAACACACATTCATCAACACTCAGTGACATCAATATCTCGACCCTCTAGCTCTCGCTACTCGATATTTGAAACAGATTGCCTCTGAGTTTCTCTCTATTGCTGACCCTTACGTTCACCTCTCTCATATAAACTCGCTGCTTTGGCCATCTGCCTAGCCATATCGGCAGCGTCTGGGTCTTTTCCAGGCAACAATGAGTAAATTAATGAAGCACTTTACACTTGGGATTGTGTCTATTTAATCCAGTGCTGATCTAAAGCCAGACAGGATCAAACTAATTCAGCAAGCAGCTGCACGGGGAGAGCGCTGTGATCATATCGCACCCCTCGACCACTGCTGGAAAAACAGGTGAAACCGTGTGATATGGAATACAACTGAATCGGAAGTACAATGAAATGAAACCTTCAGATCTACCACATTTAGTGGCATTTATGATAACATTTTACTTACAGGAAATGTGCATAGGGCTTTATAAAGCTGTATTGACCCTTGAGCCATATAGAAACGTTTAAAGTATAAATGCTTTATCATTAATCTGATCATTGCCTTAATCATGTGACCTAGCTACATTATTTGTTGAAATGAGATTGCATTATGACACTGCGGTGACTTACGTTTAAATATCATGACAACTGACTTTATGAATATTTATGACACCATATTATAAGCTTTATGTATAAATCCGCTGGCGCTTACCTAATGTGCATTTCTGAATGTTTTTCTTTTTTTTTTTTTCTGAATATTTTGTCTGCACCTTAATTAAAGGGCCTTTCTTATTACTGCTTGTACGATTTTCATGAACGATTATGACACCATAATTACAGAGGTATGTATATTTTCTCAGGTCTTTGCATTATTTATTATTGCTGCGTATAAGATATTTCCGAATACTTATGACAGCACGTTGACGGAGTAAGGTCAACATTCTCTGATAAATTGACCCAGTTGTGGTGGCTCAGTGTTTAAGGCTTTGTGTCACACCTCAGAAGGTCATGTGTTCAAATCCCAGCACGTCAAGCTGCCATGTTTGGGCCCTAGAGCAAGACCCTTCAGCTCATTTGTACCCTGCGAATGTACTGGAGTGTGTTATTTTATAGTGTGTAAGAGATTACTGTAAACATGTTCTACAGTCGTTTACTGTAACTTTTACAGTGCTTTACTGGCAACTCTGATTTATTATTATTATTATTTTACAGTGTAGATTCTGAAAAACATAGCACACACGAACAGATAAACACTTGGGATTAATTAACAGTGTTCTGTCCGAGTCCACCTTTGCCGAGTTTGAGTCGAGACCAAGTCCTTAACTAATCGAGTCCGACTCCGAGTCCAAAAAGTGTCGAGTTGGACTTAAATCCAACTCCATAAGTCTGAGTCCGGAAAGTAATTAAATTGAAAAAAAGATTTGAAATTGCAAACTCAGCACTGAGCTGTTAAATTAATATTTTAACCTTCACAAACCAAAGGCAACATAAATGTAACAAAAATACCACTATTACACCTTTAATATTTAATATTTTTATTTCATGTCATCAACACCTCGAATAGTTTCCTATAACAAATGGTTTCAACGGAAAAAAGGGATACAGAGGTACATTATATGGAAATATATGAAGCTGGTTTGTTATTATCTCACACTACATTGTGTCCTCCAGTTCGAGTTGACATTTCAGTTATTTGATGTGTCTCCCCTGCAGTTATATATTCTGAGAGAGAGAGAGAGAGAGAGAGAGAGAGAGAGAGAGAGTAGAGAGTAGACTTGCATTGAGCATCATGTCATGGCGACAAGCTTCATGCGTTATTACAGCTTTTAATCTGTCTACCAATGACAACAAACTCATTTCTGAACACAGCTCTGTTCTTCTAACTTTTTTATTCATTTTATCATGAAAAATAAATAAATAAATCCCTCCCAGTAGGGTTTATTCAAGACTGGAACCACCAAATGCTAGTGTTTAGGGGCGATACGATTACAGTCTTATTTCACGATAACAATTCCTTTTCCTCTGGTAGGTCTATCGGTAATATTCACGTAAGTAATACTACGGAAATCGAACAAAGCAATTAAATAAAATCGACTTCACTGTATGACGTATACAGTGATTCTCATCAAATTTACTGAAGTGATTCAGTCTAATGAGGGAATGAGGGATTTTCACTTACCGTAGTCGTTTGTTGATTGATTAACAGTAATGACACAGACAGCAGCAGGTTTATTAGACTTCTCTCTGAGTATTCATGTTTGCATGAATACTCGGCCAGACTTACATTTTGACACGATGTGTGTGTATTTATTTGACCGTCCAAGCGTAATAAGCCGCTAAAAAGAGCTCAATTCGGAACTTGCACGATGAGGCGGCTTTCTGTGCGAGCGCTTCAAGTGTGGCAGGGAGACATTCATTAATTTCTTGTTATCTTAATTTTATTCTGACATCCCACTCTGCGAAATCTCATTTCAGGGAGGTAGCTCCACAACGCCTGCAACCCTATCTCACCCATATATATATATGCACTCACAGTCTCAACGCTAATAGCTAACTGCTAAATGTGGCATTAAAATATGTACTTATATACTATTTTGAACTCGTTTTGTTCTTTTTTTTTATTCTATTACAATTTTAAGCAAGTCTACAGGGAGTGTGGCCTCATCGGAGTAGCTCAGTTGTAGCTCTGTTAACACTACAGTGATACTGAACTACAACAGTACGCTGAACTGATGGATGAACTGAAGGGAGAGAAAAAAAAAATTTTTTTTTTTTTTCTAAAAAAATATTTTTAAAAACAAAAGAGAGAGCGGTCGGATTTTTCCACGCCACAACAAAAAAGAAAGGAAGCGGAAAAAGAAAAAAAAAGAAAAAAAAAATTTTTTTTTTTTTTTTTTTTTTTTTTTTTTTTTTAAATTTTTTTTTTTCTTTTTTTTTTTGTGTTGTGGGTGTCTGTTTAAGTTATTGTTTATTTTTTTTGTCTTTCGTTTGATGTTATACATGACACGGACTTGACAGTACTTGGAAAAATTACCTAGTCCAAACTGTCCGGGATCGAGTACCCCAACAATTTTTTGGTGCTAAATCTCAGAAAAGCAAACTACCTGTGCTATAGTTGCTAGGAAATCTGTAACTGGAAATGTAAGAATAGCTTGTCAAAACCAGTCACACCAGTGTGTGTGTGTGTGTGTGTGTGTGTGTGTGTGTGTGTGTGTGTGCGCGCTGGCCTCTCAGTTAGAATTGATCTGCCATGACAGCAGTATGTGTTTCCTCCATGACACCTGGAATAGATGAAACCTGAACATTGTGAAATTTGCCATGTTACACTATACAGACAGTGAAGGAGAAAATCAAACGTCGAGTTATTAGAGGATAGTGACTCGGTGGACTAACAAAACTAATAAAACAATAAACAAATTAAACAAGCATGTTATTTAACTAAGAAAACGAATATAATTGTTGAAATAATGGTGTTTTCTGTAACATTTATGGAGGGAGTTTGAGAGAGAGAGAGAGAGAGAGAGAGAGAGAGAGAGAGAGAGAGAGAATGATAGACATAGAGATAGGCAGAGACAGGGACAGTAAAAACAGACGGAGACAAAGACAGTGAAATGGAGATAAGAGAGAGAGAGAGAGAGAGAGAGAGAGAGAGAGATCAAGATGACCATGGTACGCCATGGCAACAATGTGAAGAGTCCACTTAAGAGGAAAACATCATGCCACTTTTCTCAGCAACATCCCAGTGTGTTAAAAATAAACACTATTTTATTCTGATGACATGCGCGCACACACACACACACACACACACACACACACACACACACACACACACACACACACACACACACACACACACACACACACACCCTCCCCCCCAGATTTTCTATAGTTTTGAATGTACTGGTCTACACTGGCTCTACACTATATGTATGTATACACATGAATATGAGAAAGAGAGACAGCATTATTATTATTATTATTATTATTACTATTATTATTATTATTATTATTATTATTATTATTATTATTATTATTATTATTATTATGATGATGTTGGTGTTCCACAGCATTAAATATGTATATGTAAATGGATCTAAAGCATACAAACTGTCATTCTTTTATTTAAAAAAAAGCTATAGAATAAGAGGAATGAAAGACTTCAAGATTTACTTTTATTCCAAAATAATCAACCAGAGGGTGGCTGTGTTTGATTCCTTAATTATGGAAACGATTTAAATATTCGAGCTCATTTCAGCATAAATGGAGAATTTGTATTTGCTTACACTCGCATGTGCTTCTGCTTCTTTATGACGAGGCTCGAAAACTGTCAAAACTGTCAAAACCCAGACCGTAATGTAATACATTTTATTTTACTCAGAACGAACTGTTCCAAGCTACATAATGAGACATTCTGAAATCCGATTTTGTAATGCTTCTACTTTGCATTTGCAAGAAAAACAAACAAACAAACAAACAAACAAAAAAACCCCGCAAACATTTGAATGGGTTGAAAAGTTGAATTTAGATCCAGTCTAGAACATTCTGAAAGGCTGTAATTAAAATACAATCCGTGTAAGGCATTTTACATTTCCCGTGGGTTGCATTTAAAGCACACTCCATTCCCAATGAGCAAAAATACTAATGCATTAGACTGGTGTTTTGATGACCCAAAGGCCGGGCACACAATACATGACTTATTAGTTTGTGTTTAGAGGTGACGGCTGATAATGGAGACCAGAAGGAGGTGGGAGGGATCGAGGGGGTCTGTGCTTGTGCAGCTTTATTATACTTATTTGCTCCAAATTGCATCAGACCCAACAAGTCTGCGAGCTCATAAACCATCTCCAAAGAAGCTTTCCCATTAGCTCCTATGATGTCCAGAGAGAGTGTTGCAAATGGGAAATGCTGTGTATTGTCATTAAAGTGTTAGATTGAGGATGAACCATCTGGAGAAGAAAAACAGTAAACAATAAAACAGGAATTAAAGAATGGCAGAGATTTTACATACACTATAGAGCTGTATATATATATATATATATATATATATATATAATTTTACATCAAAGCTGTGTCACATCAATATTTACGTATGTTCTTCATATTGAGAGTCAAGTTATGTAAAAAAAAAAGTACGGTAATCCTACTTGTAAATATCACATGAATCACGGCACATTTAGTTTACTTTAACAAAATGGTTTCTATCCTCACTATTCAGCAGCTAATAAAATAGCACTTGATCCAGCACATCCTACTAATTTGCATTTGATGTTTGTTTTTTGTTTTTTTGTTATTTTTTTGGGTGTATTTTACTCATGGTTATGCCGGAATCTGTGATGACCTACGTCCCCCATCAGCCCTAGCACGTAACATAACCCTGTCACATGTCTATAGTACCGCTATAGTAACCCGGGGCGGATGTGGATCAGGTGTCCACTAATCGTAGGGTTGGCGGTTCGATTCCTGGCCCACGTGACTCCACATGCAGAAGTGTTCTTGGGCAAGACACTGAACACTAGGTTGTTCCCGATGGCATGTTAGCACCTTGCATGGCAGCTCTACTAGAATGGGTAAATGAGACACAGAGTAAAGCACTTTGGATAAAAGCGCTATGTAAGTGTGCCATTTATCATTTACCCTATACAAGTTCGAATGTTTCTGCACCTCATGGTCAAGGTTTTGCTGTCATCATGTGTATGTTGTGTCATATGTACCTAGTTTTAAGTCTTTGTGTTTTTTTTTTTTTTCAGATTATCCGCTGCTTATGTTCAAAATCCTTGTTTCGTGTTTTGTTGTTTGTTTTGCACTTTATTTCAATAAATCCGCACTAGCATCCGCCTTCCTCTCGGTAGCGTGACACCAACTTACTGAAGCCATGAGATACAAAATTGAAACCATGAAATTATTTGTTATTTTCTATTTTTATCAGACTTTTAATTCAGTATTTTGAGTTGGCAAATGATTAAAATAAGGTCAATGTTTTCCTGTAAATCAAACACGCCTATGGTTTGAAGGATAACCGGACCGAGCATTCATTTCTTACATTTGAGGCCTTAAGTATATGTTGTTTACATTTTTATCCACAAAAAAATCCAGTCCTTAAGATAAGCATATCTCTGATTTAGATGCTGTTTCCTCTGATGTCCTTACAAAAAACCAACAAGCAAAAAAAAAAAAAAAACAACCTTTTCATGGACTTTAAAGGCAAATCAACTTTGTTTCAGGTTCAAAATTGCACATAACTGAAAGCATGTCAGTTTTTACTAAAACACCAACCCGTGTGCATCATTTCAATATTAAATCATTATGTGTGCTATATGCTGTTTATAGACATAATCATCTCATTAAACTAAGCAATCGAGCACAAGCACAAAAACAAGCACAATGACACTGACATCTTAGCCAGAAACATGAAAACATCTTGAATCTAGTCGAATTTATTTAGTATTTCCTCTTAGAAGATTCCAATAAACCAAATATAACATTTAAAAACCTACTAGAACTATTCGTACTGATTTCAAGCTTGAGATCATTTTGTTTCATTCACATAGACAAAATGTAAATGTTTAACATTAGAAACACTAGAAACATTAGAATCGAACAAGACATTTAAAAAGTCTAGAAATAGGTTTAATGATAAATAATTATATTCATTTGGATCATATTCAAGATATTTTCACTAAGATGTTAATATGTCATATTTTTTTTTGCAGTGTACATACATATTTTTCATTGTTTGACCAAAATCACAATTATTTTACGATCATACAAGTGAGCTTCAAGCCAAAATCACAATACTCTTATTTCAGTAGGAGTAAATTGACAAACAGGAGCTGACGGAGAAAGAAGTCTCCTCTGCTCATGTGGGATTTTTTTATTTTTTTCAAAGTTAATACCACAATTGCTCCAAGGCTATTTGAGAAAGTGAGATAAGGGTAGTATGGCACGCCGGGCGATATGAAAGTAACTCTGCTGCACTTGCATTTGCACATGAATGCGCCTCATACAAAAGCCTCCATTCTCTGGGCTGTCCGTGACCGGAGCATCCATACAAGGCCATCTCAGAGGAAAGCTCATGAGATAGTCCATAACACAGCTTACAACAGTAAGGAAACAAAGATATATAAAAACTGTCCAAAAGTTTGTATGAGAGGCACTGTGTGTGCGTTGTATTTGTCGGCTGATGCGTATTAAGGTCAGAGAGGTTGAACTGCTATTATCAAAGGTAACATAAGCAAGCGATGCAATTCAGATACGAAATGAAATTCAATCAGTGTAAAATGCTCTGCAGCGTGTCCTGGGGCACATTTACTTGATAGAACAATATTTATGTAAGACGTATCAACCTATTTGTATCCAAAATATGAGGACTGAATGGGACTTTGAGCAAGAATGTGGTGACCTGACACGCTAACATCCATTCATCACCTAATCCTTAGCAACAAGAGCTAGACCCATTTCCCTCGCTTTTCAGGATTAAGTACATAATCAGACAAAAGACCAGCTTTCCTAATGTATTATGTCCATGGCTTTAAGGATTTGCGTTGAAATGCGAGGGATGTACCAAACATTAAACCCAAGAGTGTTAGATCAACTATTTATGGTCAGACGATATTTTGTGACATTTTGTGCATTGTGTGTCTTCCCTAACTTTACATTTTCTTCCAGTTTTTTATTTATTTATTTATTTATTTATTTATTTATGAGTAACAGAAAGATCAGTAACTATTCAAAGAGCGTAAGACTTAAGAACGTCGCTTTAAAAATCTGCCCTGAAATAAAGTTCAAAGCCGGGTTTGTCAAGTTGTGTGTTTATAAGTCTGGAACAAAAAAAGAAAAGAAAAGAAAAGAAAGATTTAAGGTTGTGAGCGTGCTTAAAAACGTGTCAAATCTCGTCATTGTTTTCTAATTGAATATGGAATAAATGATTCGTTCATTTTCAGGTTTTTCAGAATGCCAAATGATTGTGTTTTTTTTCTTTTTCTTTTTTTTTTGTAGCTAGCTTAACATTATATTTATTTACAGGACCATCTGAATCGTACGTTTTGAAAGTTGTGACCTCACTCTTTGAAAACGATTAATATTACATACGTAGTCGTATACATTTCAGGTAAAGGATTGAAAATTTCACGATATTTGACTGGTACAAACAACCTGCTGGCTTCACAGAAAGTTTTCATGTCTTTTCTGCCATTAATAACATAAATGTTTGAGTGGAAGTAATAAAAGACTGGTTGATATATTTACAACTTTTTTAGCCCTATTATGTGCTTCTTTGGCATTCATACAAACGTGTGCAATCTAGAACAAAGCATGCATCATTTTTCATTTCTTGTCTCTAGGACAGCACTAATTTCAGTGAGTGCTGTGCTTAGCTTTTATTAGATCTTCTACTAATTCTAGTAATTATAATGTTCCGTGTGTGAAAACGCCTCAGCTGTATGATTCACATTTAATACCCATGCTTGTGTACTCTGTTCTAATTTCTTGGGTGAAGTAGCCTATTTTTATTGAAGTGAAGTGACAAATAGTGTACATTAAAGTGGGTTGTAAGAAATAGGACACATTTTAAGGCTTTTCTTAAAGTCAGGAACTTACTGTTTTGGCTTTCTGTCTGTGCTTAGATGGGGTTTTGAGAGGCTATTGTTAGCTATCATTTTGATCCAAATACCATTGTGATGGTGGCTTTGGAATGTCACACACACACACAAACATCAATGCAGGTGCATTCAATTCTACAACCACATTTCCAAAAAAAAAGTTGGGACACTGTGTGAAATGTAAATACAAACCTGAATGCAATGATTTGCAATACTCATATGTTATTCTATGTTAACAGAACATAGAAAACATATCAAATGTTTCATCTGAGGACATGTACCATTTAAAAAAATAAATAAAAATGAGGTAATTTTGAATTTGATGGCAGCAGCACGTTTCGAAAAAAGTTGGGACAGGGGCAGCAAAAGGCTGGAAAATAAGTGTTACTTAAAAGAAACAGCTGGAGGAGCATTTTGCAACTAATTAGACTAATTGGGAACAGGTCAGTGAGATGATTGGGTATAAAAAAAATACCCCCAAAAAAGAGTATTTTAGAGAGGCAGAGTCGCTCAGAAGTAAAGATGGGATGGAGTCTGGATGGAAGAATATGTTGCTCTAAAACCTGTATATACCGCTGTTTTTATTTACATTTTACACAGCGTCCCAACTTTTATGGAATTGGGGTTGTAATTATGATAATGAGTCATTAGACACATAGACATAACAGCACAATTAAATTCTTTTTTCCTCCCATATCCCAGCATGTTAGGAAGCCGGGGTCAGAGCGCAGAGTCAGCCATGATAGAGCAAAGAGAAGCAGAGAGGGTTAAGGGCCTTGCTCAAGGGCCCAACAGTAGTATGGAAGTAGAAACAGTTACATAAAAGTTATATAACGTATTGCATACCAAGGATTGAAAGAGATTTGCTTTATCGAACAAGTTCTTTTGGATTAAAGAAAAATAATAATAATCTAAAGCCGTATATACGACACATTCCTGCCCTCACGGAGACGGCATCCAATCGTCCTCAAGCTATCTGTCAGGTTCATAAAACAATAACAAGGGATAAAAGCAAAGAGGTGTGTTTAGCCTGTCAGACAGCAGCTTGGAGACTTTGCAAATGCACCGCTGTCACAAAGGTGCAGTCACAGGACGTCGGATATAATTGATGCTCTCAAAGGAAAACTTGAACATCTATTCAGTGTAGACATTTTAGTGCAGCCCATCCTAATTAAAACGGGTCAAAAACGACTCTCGTAGTGAGGACTGACAGCGTGATTTTGAAGTCTTTCTATCACTTGCCTCGCAGCTGCTGCCTATTGCACACGCTTTACTTGCTCTGCTATGATGTACTTACATCAGCGTCACCTCATTCCTCATTATGATTGCAATTCTTTGTCAATATCTACATTTAAATGAGCTGAATCGAGTGGTTGAGTGGTTTTGCACACACGGCTCTGAATCATTCGCTGCCCAATGTTTCAGTAGCCATTGCTACGTCCAGGTGTAATTACGGTCTTATATAGTATTATTTTTCAGTGCGTGTTACTAGGTGATCCATTCACAGTGCATTTTAGAGATTTTCTCCATGGTTAGCAAATGCTGCGCAGTGGTTCTGGGATCTGTAGTGCTATTTTACCAATATTTTACCCAGCATGGCACCTGGACTGGGTTAGAAATCCCATAATAGATGATAAAAACCTCAGAGTTAGGAAATGGGGCAGTGTTATCCTATTATAGTGGTTATCTGATAAGTAATTTCCCTGTGCTAATATTTCTTTGAACCTGTCTCAGAGTGTAGTATGTAGCATTCGCCTCACAGCTCAAGTATCCCCCGTACAATCCTGAGCTCGAGTTACTATTTGTGTGGGGTGTAACATGTTCTCTACATGTAAATGTGTGTTTTTGGGGGTTTTTTTTCCTCTGGGTTCTCCAGTTTCATCCAGCCTCCTCAAAACTTGCCAATAAGTTGATTGGCTATGTTGTCTCTAATTTTCCAAAAAGTTAAACACAGCTAAGTTATATCATCAAGTACTTACATCAGTTTGAGGCTGATAAAAAAAACACAGAGAGCCACACAGAGAGCCGTGAGTACGAAAAGCAAGGGTTTATTGCTGCTCACCACACGAGATCCACACAGAGGGACGTCCCAGAGTGATTTGAAAGTCCCCTGAAACGGGGCTCCCTTTTTATACAGTTAAAACACCTCTGGTTTGCCCAAAATATAATTACCTCTGATGTCTGGGTGATGTCCTGTCTGTGTTTTTCTTTAGATTCTTTTCCAACCAGCTCATTTCTTCGCCTCAGACGTCTTGAGACCTGTTAAATTTGCACTTTTAGGTTTTTTAAAAACAACTTCTGCTTTTTATGGCATGTCTGAGCTGATTTCGAGTGAGGACATTTATAGACTGTATGCTTTTTCTGCATTGTCATTAGCATATGTACAGTATGATTTAGTAAAATAATCATTAGCCATTACTTTGTTATTCTGATTACTCTGGGTCTGTGTATGAGTGAGTCTATGCTCTTGGGTCTGTATGCTGTGTGTTGCCCTTCCGCTTCTTGGTCAAGCCCTAGGCCTTGCTATAATTAACTTTTAAGAGACATTGTCTGTAAGGAAGAAAGAATGACTCTGCTCTTTCCCTTATTCTCAATAAATTCTCACTCTCCATATTTTGTTGCCCTTGTGTATTATTTGTATCCAAAATCTTATCCAACAACTATTTCGAAAAGTGTGTGTGAATGCCATATAGTGGCAGTCCTTCCTGCGTGAATTCACACTGCTTGTCCAGTGTTCCCAGGACAGATCCACCAATCAATCAATGAACCAACTGCAGAAGGAGAAACTATTATGATAGCACTTTATATTGAAGCATTGGTAAGAAAGAATGCATCATCCTTTTGATATGTCTAATGACCACCATAACCTTGCGTATACTGCATCAGGAACACCCAACACTTAAAGTCATGTGACCTAAGTCCTTTCGCTGTTTAGCCTGGTGTTTTATTACACGAGGGTGCATAACCTGTCCAGGAGCAATGAACTGGAATCATTACCGAATGAGCCCTCTTTCATTTACCCTGCTTACCTGCTTTGTTGCTCCTATCCTCTGGGAGGTAGTGAACAGGATCCCACAGACAAAGAGAGGAAAGGTGCTGGGTATCTATGCTGATAGCTGACTTCTGTTTCTGTGACTCGGACAATGAGGCTACTCACCTCATGAGCAGTGCTCTCGGATGCTGGTCCGGTGCATTAGCTTCACCTCACAGGAGTAGAGAACGGTCATGCTTTCAGCATTTCTGCAGGGATTCTGCTTTTATCTACAACTTCAGGATTCTTGATCAAGGAGCAATTTTGGTACGTGTTGAGATAAAGTAACCTGTAAGTCAACCAAGAGTTGCAATTCATTTACATTTACAGGATTTAGTAGATGCACTTATCCACAGCGGCACACGGAAATGCTTCGCAGTCTCCATCAAAAACATATCCTCGTGCACATGTACAAATAGTTTGGGGTCTAAAGCTACAGACTATCAGACGATTAGTTAGAGTTCATTCCACCACCGAGAACAGCCTTGATGCTTTGAGGACTTGCTTACGTCTTGATGGAGGGATGGTCGGTCAGATCAAGCCATGCAAGAGGCTCATAGTGAATTTGCAGCAAGTGAAGCATTTTGTACACTAAAAGATAAAGCAGACTTACAAGTGACTCTGAATTAAAGAATAGAAATACAGCAGTTTATGAAAAGGTATGTATTATAAGGAATAAACCCCAGAATATGCTTTCTTTCAGTTTTCTGTACCCCATTTCCTCTCAAATTGGTCATTTGGTCATCCACTAGTACTCTCCTAACACTGCCAGGGGGACAGTTAACACACGTTTCCTTTGAGACAGATGAGAACATGAAGACAAACTGCTACTCATGCTACATCACACACTCAGAGGAAAGTGCTACCTGCCCTCTTGCACATGTATGATCTCACAGATGCCAACAATTGGCTAGTGTCATTATGATTGACATGGGATAGAGCAAATCCATCCTTCATAAAATCGGCGCTGCTGATTTTGCTCTCTTGGACGCCCAGGCAAGGATAACTGCAGTCTCACTGAAATTTTTGATTTCCCCATGACAACATGGGTGAACGCTTTTCTGTTGCACCACTCGAGAGCCCTTGTAAAGTTATTTGTATGGTAATTGCATGTTAAATGAATTCTCAGCACAACACTTCAGTTTCATGCTCTGGATATCTTATGAATATACTTCATGTTTTCTCCAGGGAATAGAACCTAGAAGTGTAAATTGAAATTGCATCGCAAGACCCTCCAGAGATTAACTGACTAATCAGCAGCCTCTGAGAAAAGTAACTGACACCCGCTCTTACTTAAGAGTATAAACCGAATTATTCCCCTCTGTGAATGGGCCGTTGTATTTCCATTCTTTGATCGTCAACTTCAGAGTTTTCGACACTTCAGCAAGACCTTTAACATCTCATCTATGAGCTTGGATTGGATCCTGCCTCTCTTCTAAGTTCCTTTTGGATAAAAAAAAAGACCTGTCACAATGTAGAAATGTAAACACAATGTACTGTATGGGTTAATAAATATTCAGTGACCTTTGAAGATCTAGCCTCAGAACCCTGTAGCTGAGTGCACTTTCAAACATTCTCTAACCTCTATGACACTGCATAAATTTAAAAGACATAAGGCTGATCAAGTTGTCAGCAACCCCTATAAATCATCTGAGGTAAAAATGACTTTTCTATTCTGGTTCGTCAAAAGGTGTTGATGAATTTTCTATAACCGCAGGTCTGAGATTAGTTCAGGCTACAAGACAAATCCATCCGTCCATTCTGTACCACTTATCCTCCACAGGGTCACAGGGAGCCTATCCCAGGGGACCCAGGGGTCACTCTTGATGGGGTGCCAGCCCATTGCAGGGCACAATTGCACATAAACAATCACACACCCATTCACACACTACGGACAATTTAGAGATGCCAATCGTCCTACAACACGTGTTTTGGACTTGGGGAGGAAATCTATGAAGCATGGGGAGAACATGCAAACTCACGGTGGAGGCATGGAATGAACCCCCAACCTCATGCTGCTCATGTGAGATAAACGTGCTAATCTCTAAGCCACCACACTTCGGCAAAGAATATCACAGGTTTTTAATTCTGTATGTTATTGTTTCTCTAGTAACACATGCCGTTTTTGATATGGTGATATTTTCTGCTACAGTAAGAGACATTTATATTTATTGAATATTTATGGAAGGAGTTTCCCATGTCAGTACTTGGTAAGAGTAAGATAAGTAAGACAAAGGAGCGTGCGCTTTCCAGGTTCTCCATAACATAGCTGTTTTTTTGGTTTTTTTTTTTGTTTTTTTTTATTTGCTTTGTCTCATTAACCTCAAGAGAGAGAAAAAAAGAGTGGCTTGTGATTGAATGAGTGTATACAGCATATGGAAGTTAAGAAAGGAATTAACATCGCATGGATGTTCTGCAACATTAGACTTAACTATAGCTGGTTTGTACACAGTGGTATGTCCCTGCTGGATTGAAGAAAACAAAAAAAATACACAAAAAACAGCAACTGTCCTCCAACAAAAATATCCAGGTGACAGATCTTCTGTGGTCAAACTAATGCATAATTATACAATTATATAGAGTGAATAATAATTAAAAAAAACAATCTACACACCCCTGTTAAAATAATGCTCCAGATCTATCAAATTGTGTGGGGATCTCCAGTGCAGAGACCTCTTCAAGCCATTCCACAGGTTTCTAACAAGATTCAGATCTTTGCTCTGATTGGGCCATTCCAAAACTTTTTCTTCCTCTGAAGCCATTCGTATATTGGCTTGGATTTGTTCTTTGGGTTGTCATGATAGAAATTCTCTTCATCTTCAGCTGCCTAACAGCGGCCTGCGGGTTTAATGCCAAAAGAACTTGATATTTGGGCCTATTGGGCATTTTAACCAACTTTGGAGCTCAATATCCGATTAAAATAACACTTTAAGCAGTGCTATGGAGCTCAGTATATTTTAATAGATCATTTCCCCCTTGTCAGAGACTGTGTTTATTCAATCAAAGTTTTCGGAGAAGTTCTAAATATATTTAGACATTTTTTAAAGATAGGGTGAACCTGCAGTACATTTTTTTATTTAGTTTTAAATAGACAAAAATGCACAGTTGTGTGTTACTTATGATTCAAAAATAAAAAAAGGAGTCTTTTCAGTCCTAATTTTTCATTCAAATTTTGTTCAATATATTCCAAGAATTGAGTCATGAAGCCAGGATTGTGAATCGAATCGAATCGTGACCAGAGTGTATCAGTACACCCTTATTATATACTGACCCAATAATGAAGAAGTCATAAAATAACATGAATATTTACAAAACATTAGGGTGCCTGTGAGTTTTGCACTGTATATTGGAAAACCTTGGAAACCCATTTACATAGTGGAAATTTTGAGATTGTATATTATATATAGTTCTGAAAACTACAGGCTCTAATGGAACAAAATATGTTTCTCTGGTTTCGTAATCACAAATGAAGTGCTAACATTTTAAATTCCCTCAAAAGTGAAAAGAGAGAAAATGACATTTCACAATCCCCTTCCCATTCAGGAGCACCACGGACATTCTGACAACATTCTGATTACAACCTGAATTGATTGGGCTTATGTCTTTTTCGCAATGGCAGGTAGTTATCTAACCACTCGATCTAAGCCTGACATTCACAGAGATCTTTATCCAGACTGACTTGTTTTACATTTGGTCAAAATTCAACCTTAAAACCCAAGATCACTGATGTGACTTACATTCCCTGACTTGTGCACAAATCTAAGTGCATTAGCTCACAGGCATCACCTTGTCAAGCCAAGCTTTGTTTCCTATCTCGTCTTTTGTTGCATAGCTGTTTCCTTATGCACTCCTTTCTTCAAATTAATTCCTCTCAGTCAGAACTTCGCACAAGAGAGGACCTAAATTGGTGGGTGGCCAGAAAATACCTGCGTACATCCAACAATCTGAAAGGGGTAACCGATATCCATGGAATGGCTGTCACCCCCTTGTGAACCCCTATTAATATTCAACAGCTATTTGGGCTGAGCGGCAGCCATTTTCCCCTTCTTTGTTATCCACAGTCAGGGGGCTGAGGGGAGCATGTGGAGGAAGATACTAGGAGATATGGTTTGTTTTCAACTTTTTTTACTAAAGCACACACCAGTTTCAGGAGTACTTCAACTCCGCTGTTCTTTAGGAATAGGTAACATACTATTTGGAAGCATCCATGTTCATTTTTGCCAGCATGTGATTGTTTGGGTTTCTTTTACTCAACATAACATGGTGATAATGTCTTAAGAGTAAGAAGGTGAAATGAAAGTGATGCAAAGTACAAAGCATGCAAAGTGCTTCTCTCTCTCTCTCTCTCTCTCTCTCTCTTTATATATATATATATATATATATACAGTATATATATATATATATATATATATATATATATATATATATATATATATATATATATATATATATATATATATGTTTTTTTTCTTCCATTTTTTTTTGTTTTGACTTTCTTTTCACACATTTTTATTTTTGTTACAGCTTCATTTAACAAGAACCACTTCAATAACCACAATCTGAACTTGAGTTCAGACTATACACTATGAGGATTAGCGTTTAATTTCCTGAAGCTTCTGAGGTAATTCCTTTTGGCATATTCGGGTCAATTCTGAGCCTGCAGTGATTGTAGATTAACGGTTTACAAATGTAATGAACTGTACAGGCCTGTCTGTAGTCAGCACTACACATGCACTCTACAATTAACTGTCATGTTCAAGTTAGATCAGTGTTAAAAAGATTAAAAAAAAAAACCCAAATTTTTAATCTTGTGATAGCGGTTTAACAGGAACAGCTAATTCCAATGCATTTGCGTACGGATATTAGAGTATGCTGGAGTTTGAGGGGTAAAATAAATCCTTTATTACAAAGAAAAGTCGCACAAACTTCACGTGAATTTTACACCTGGATTTTTTCCACTTCACACTTCATGTTTTAAATGTTGTCGTTTCACGTGTAAGGCATGGGCTTATATTTTCCCCACATAGTTAATTCATTTTCACGTGTGGGTTAAATGGTTTTATTTATAGCTCTCCGCGCTCAGGTCGGTTGATATTGTTTAACCGCTGTAAAATGCTTTCACATGTTTCCTGTATTGTAGGAAGAAGCTGTAGTAGCTCACATTGATTTCTTCCAAGCTCAATTTCCAGTCTTTTTTTTCTTTAATGGTCATCATCACTGTCAGACCGAGGGCCTGTGGAATTTAGAAGGGAGATGACCCTTTATATAACTTAAAGGTGTCCCTAGCTGCAAAAACTTTAGAGCTCCATATATGTTCAAATTACACTTACAGCTTTGTGTGTCCTCTTGAAAATGTCTTCTTGAAAGTATCTGGAGAAAAAAAAATCAGCTCAAGTGCCATGTCAAATTCAAGTCACTTTTTAAGATGATAAGCAGTCCAGACCACTCAGGCTCTCCGAGTCATCCTGGTAGCACAGTAGGAGCACTTGACTTACCCAGTGGGATTATTATTCCACTGGGTTGCCACTGGACTTAGCCCCAGGGCTAAGTAAAATAGGTTATGGGAAGGAGGCACAGAAAGAGCCATGAACAGCAGAACAAGAGCATCAATCTAAAAAGTAGGTGGAAAAAACTGTAACCAATTCAGGAAGTATTTATAGTAGAAATTTGACAGGGATATTGCTAACAAACAGGTCGCAATTTGATGTAGTTAACTAGAAGGAGTATTCAAATCCTTCCTAGACGGTTTTATTTCTCATTAATGATTCAGTGGGTATATATTTAGAAAGTGGGGATTAATGGCTTACACTGGGTAAATTTGTGATGCTAGCATTTTTGGTGTACTTGAACTCGTTGAGCTGCTCTATAATACAAATTTTATGGAGCATTTTTCAAGGTGAACTTTTACTCGAACGGAAATGAAATACGTCGCTTTCATAAAGCACCAAATCGCAGGCAAGCTATTAAGTAGCATAGATACTCCGCAATTCTTTTGGCTTTCGGCCATGATTTCTTTTTTTTTTTTTGGAGGCAATACCCCTGCTAAAATTCTTACCTTAAAATTATAAATTCATTTCTAACTCAACAAAGACAGTTAAAAAGCAAAAAAAAACAACAACAACAACAAAAAACAATAAAAACAAAACAATAAAAACAAAAAAAATTTTTTTAAACTGAATATGGCCGGAGTTTTGTTTATGTTGCTAGGAATAAAGGAAAGATACGAGGCTATCACTATAGCTGCTGTCGAATGTGAATTGCTCTCTGAAATCCCTACAGTGCAATCACTTGACAAAACTATTAACAATACACTGTGTTAATCTACAAGAAATCAGCCCTAACCTCCACTTCATTCCAAACTGTGCATCTATTCTCATGACTAATGATGGTGCTGCTGTTCTTGGTTTCGCAAAATGTCCGCCTTAGGATATTTCAGCAAATGAGATGATGTGATGTGCATGCCAAAAACCACTTATTTTTATCCATCTTGAACGGGAGAGAGATCGTATCACTGCTAGCCATATAGGAAAACAATCATGCCATATACATCAAACTATACTGTACAAGTATCATAAACAATTTACGTTGCTTTTTGCTTTAAGGTCACATTCATTAGTATCAAATTACAGTAGTAGGAATACTAACAGTCGGATACTAGTCGACTCTGCTTCTGAGAGGGAAAACAACCTGGGAGAAAGGAAGTAAAGTGAATATGAGTTCAAGGCTCTACTCTGAATGCAGAGTTACATCAGGAGTTGTGCAGTTCATTTTCCTTTTTATTGTTTCATTTTCATCTACTAAAGCTTGGCTACTTAGCTTGTGAATACTCGCAAAGACATCTCAAGCTTAGACAACTGAACGATTCCCTCACTGCGATTGATTCATGATCGACGCTTAGTAGTGCCTTCTCAGTGTGGCTCAAGATCCCTTTCCAGAACCTTCACACTCACTATCCCTATGTAATGAACTTCCAACCTCAATCCGGAGCGCAGAATCTGTCACTATCTTCAAAATACAGCTAAAGACCCACCTCTTCCGTGAGCACGTAACTAACCTTTAGAATGCTAACCTCCACTTCTTAAAAAATGTAAAAATAATTACTCTGGCTCTTACACGTCTACTCTGCACACTTTGCTTTTCTAGAACTCAACTGAAAAATCTTGCATGGTAGCACTACTTGTATTGTTCTCCGCTTTATATATCGCTCTGCTTGTATTTCTTCATTTCTAAGTCTCTTTGGATAAAAGCGTCCACTAAATGAATAAATGTAAAATGTAAAATGTAAATGAATAATTACCCTAACCAAGCATTTTTTTTCTTTTTTCTTCCCCATGCACCTACAGCTTGTCAACCGCAGTTATAACCATAGTACAATTCTTGGATGGCATATTTTTTCTTCTCTTAGATCTGATACTATGATTTAACACATAGGGATCTGATTTATAAAGGCTCCTTGATTATTACAGTGATTCGTTATACCAGATCCAACATTACTGGCGTGAAAGTCCATCCCAGTGCACCATGCACACATTCACATTCATATACTCGTTCATCCCTGGGGCAATTTACCATAGCCAATCCACTTACATGCATGTTTTTGGGAGGTGGGAGGAAACCAGCGACCTCAAGGGAAACCCACATAGACATGGCGAGAACATAGAAAGCTCCCTGCAGACAGCAACACACAGAGACACTGGTATTGTGAGCACTACCCACTTCACTAAAGACTTACCTTCAGTGCTAAAGGTGTCCATTGTGCCTTGAATTGAATTTCGGC